>JAFIRS010006945.1:0-30042 GCA_018342105.1 Gonioctena quinquepunctata | reverse complement strand
CTAGAACTCGATCCTCCAAAATTCCAGCCCATACATTTAGACCAAACCGCACTTGAGGTCTCGCTTCTCTGAAATTATTTTCATTGATTTGTGACCAGACATGCTTGCTGTTCCTATTGAAAACACCACAATTTGTGAAACGAGTTTCATCCAACCAAATAATACTATTCAAAAAGTTTCTGTCATCGCCCATTGAAATGTTTCTTGTAAAAATTGATTAACGTCTCTTGTGCAATGTGGGCGAGCTCCATCGTGTTGAAACCACAACCGATTAAAATTAGCAATGGGAATATCATCGAGATATTCACTGATAACGGTCGCCATTGATAACGTTCGCCATTGAGCGTCCCGGCAAAGATATAGGGACCTAGAACTCGATCCTCCAAAATTCCAGCCCATACATTTAGACCAAACCGCACTTGAGGTCTCGCTTCTCTGAAATTATTTTCATTGATTTGTGACCAGACATGCTTGCTGTTCCTATTGAAAACACCACAATTTGTGAAACGAGTTTCATCCGACCAAATAATACTATTTAAAAAGTTTCTGTCATCGCCCAATTTTTGCAACATCCAATTACAAAAATTTTGCCACCTTTCGGCGTCTCCTGGGTACAATTTATGAACAATTTTAACTTTATAGCATTTGAATCTGTTTTTTCTTAAAGTACGCCATACTGTAGTTTGCGGCAAATTCAATTCCTCAGCAATTTGTTCTGTTGATTTTGATTGATTTGTATTGATCTGAAATATGGAAATGAGCCTAATTAACATTTTTTCAGTATTACCTACTTACCGCTTGAAGTATGTTTTCCTGTAACTCAATAGGAGTTTTGTTCCCATATTTTCTCCTTGGTTTTGTGAAAAATCCATATTCGCGAAGGTTTCTGTCCAAAAGTCTGAAATATGTGGGATGCGGCTGATGTCTTTCTGGGTACAGATCTTAATAATTTTCAGCGAAAAGATGAATGTTCCTATTATTTCTGTAGAAAACGTTAACCATATCTCTTTTCTACTCTGTTGGGAAACCCATTTTCAGTACTAACAGATTTTTCATCCAATACCAACGATAATTTCCAAGAAACTGTCAAAATATTGACAAGTGAGGTGAACTAAATATTTATTTTCCAAAGCATACTATGAGGACTCAAATGGTTCAATCATAATTGTTGTATATAGCAACAGAATGCCCATGAATTTCCTGAAAAATATAGGTAGTTAGAAAAGTGAGTAATAATGAAATATTTTCAAATTGGTGTCTGGAGGATGAAGATTGCCAGTCGAAGATTTTTTTTTGCAATGATTATATGCACATACACGTACTAGGAAGAATACATTTCCACATTTTCGCATATTGATCATGGGTTGCGTGAACTGAAATGTGGATGAATTCTTGAAGAAGACATTCTTCGTCGAATAATGTTGATTTTCTTCCAAATCCTAGGCATTCTATACCTTATTACATGTTTTTTTTTTAATTACAGCTGGAATTAAAAAAAATGAAATTTTACTGGTAATAGTTCAATATTTGAAACCCTGAAGATTCAGATGAAAATACTACGTCAATATAAAACATGACTCTTGGCATTCAAAAAAATGCAATAAAAAATACAGGTCCGTATTTGAAAATTAAAAGTTGAGGGTTGCCCAATTTATACGATACTCTGTATATAATTTTTATTCAGATATTTGGATAGCCTACAAAAAGTTGCAATGGCAAAGTGACAATTTTTAAAAAAATACTAAAATAAAAAGATATAGGCAAAAGAAGAATTTCGAAATTTTCGATTTTTCCTGTATAACTCCAGAACTAAAGAAACTAGATCAGATTTTTTTGATCCATATAATTGACCTCTGAAATATGCTACTTTGCCCCCATTTAACCATCCCTCTATCTCTTACCGTTATCGAAATCCCCATGCATAGACTCGAATTTGAATAGCCCTGTATATACTTTTCTGTGGGGTCTTTGGGTGTGGTTCAATGAAGGCACTTAGGCACAGCCTAGCATATTTCATTTTAATATTTGGAAAACATCAACGTTTCGACGATGGGCCCATCGTCTTCTTCAGGATACATAAAAAATACGGTAACTCACGAGCTAATGAGCGTATCTAGAATGTACAATAATATATGGTGGTTAGGAGTGTTTGAATAGTAGTTGGGTGAATTGAAACGTACTATCACTCATGCTCTCGACAGGGTTTGTAACCAATAGTTTTTTTTTAATAATGGAAGTAGACTGTAGGGGCATGATATAACAGGAGTGGGGGGGGGTTAAAACTGACAGTGTGAGAAATTTATTGGATGGTCAGATTTATAAAAGGTTGTAATAAATTTTGTTTTGGTTCTAAATTTCTGTTTCGTCGTTAACACAGTTCGGTGTGTTTTTTATGTGTATCATTTCTAAAAATTCACGTTTTTGTTTATGGCGCTCGGTACAGAGAATTTTTTTCGCTTCGTAATTGAACTCATGGGTGGTGGTTTGTTTGTGTTTATTTAAAGCTGTGGATGCGTTGAATGTGTACTTATAGGCGTTTATTCTATTCTCTGAGTATTGTTCGGTTTGACCAATGTATGACATTCTGGTTCTTTACACGGGATTTGGTAGACAACATGTTTTTTTTTAATTAGAGGGATTTTCGATTTTAATTTGGAGAAATCAAATTCTCATTGAATTGAGAAAAATTCTTTCTATAATTCGATTTTCTGCGAGAAATGAAATTTTAATTCAGAAAAAGGTTTCTTACATGTGGAAATCACAAATGCGTTAGGTTGCAAAAGGATCACATTTTGTTTTTCAATTCAAGTAGATGTTTCACTTACATTGGGAAGTTTACACAATTAATAGAAAAGGGGTTTCCACTCAAAGGAAAGATCTTCTAAATTTGAAGCGATACCTCGGTTTGGCTGCTAAGAAACCATTTCGGCGGACTTCAGTAGCAATCAGTAACTGTTTCATGATTCATTCTTGAATGTGAGACTGCGGTATGGCTTTGGATTTGAAAGAAATGTACGTTGGAATTGTGGAAAATTCCCAATGTAAGACATTTGCCTCGGAAGAAAACTTCAATAAAGAACAAAATAAATCAATTCCACATCTAGAAGAGTTTCCTCGAATTCCAAATTGTGTTTTTTATACAAAATGGAAAAGCGGAAATCTTAAATTTTTCTTCGAATCACAGTCTCCATGAAGACAATTATACGAATGTTCGGACAGATTTAGGCTGACGAAATTTAATTGTTCATCAACACAAAAGGAATCTTGAGAAAACAAGGATATGTCGTAGAACATTATCTGGAAAGAAAACGAAAAGATCGAAAATTTAAAAAGTTGATGAGGCCAGTAGAGGCCAAGAAATTATCCGACTATCGTGAATATACCTTCCAAGCCCAGAGTGATATCAATTACAATGTTTTTGATTAAATACAAAAAACTCTAATTATTAATAACTTTCGGTCCGATTCTTATTATCACCCGCCTATGATCGGCATTTTCGATCAAAGCGCAAATCCTGTTATGTTTCATCAGGGGTGGATGATGTGGATGGTAAATCCCATCCTCATCCAACTAAGAATGGATATACTATAACACAACGTTCGAAATTTTTCCTTTTGGTGAAAATGTTTAGTTCCTTTTTTTTCCACAGATTTGATACTGAATGCGAGAAAAGGCGAGTTTCCTGAGGACAACAACTTGAAATGTTACATGAAATGTATTTTTGAGGAGCTGGGAACAGTAAGTGATAATATATCATGAAAAAGAGGACAAATAAGAGAGTGATGCACACACCAAAGATTCTGTATTATTTTATTTGATATTCTGTGAACTATGGATCAACTTCTGTAAACCTCCTAATAATTTGAACTCAAGAAAATCTGGACATAGAGTGAGAAATATGTTTCTCCATTTTCCAGCGATATCTTTCTCCCAAAACTCTGGAAGCATGTGTTTCGAAATATCTATATTTATCAAATTATGTAGCCAATCTTCTACAAAAACCTAACTTTCCTCAACAAAAATCAATGCCTATTAGACCAGGGTCGATAATTTTTGAAACCAAAAAAAATTATAGTAGGATGAAACCCATTGGAAAAGAAAGAGAATATAACAAAAATGAAAAGAAAAATAATTTACGGGCGATCTGAGGTCGGGAAGTGGAAGGAGTGAATTTTTAAGGGTGGAAAACGGTTAATCTCGATTTCCGGCAAAACTACAAGTCCTATAGAAAAAAATTAGGGAGCAAAGTTGTAGGTAATAAGAAGATCTACAACTTTGGTGACAACACTTTTTTCACATAATCTCAAAATTTATGTGAAAAATTCAAACCCCCCAGTTTTTGGTTTTTTATTTTTATCTTTTACAAAAAAAAACACGAAATTTGGTGAAAACTCACCTTTTTATGTCTCAAATACACTGTTATATTTTTGATTTATAATATTAATTTTTCCACCTTATTTTGACTTAATATCGAAAACGCACCCTAATTTTCAATCAGAAATTCTCCCGTCAAAATATCAAGTTTTTTGAAAAAGTCGGTGGGCTTTTTGTTCGTTGAAATCTCTTCTTTCTGATGGTGTAAAACAAAATATACATTACTATGGTAAATGTTCTCAGAAAATGCAAAGAAATAACAGGTAGTAAGGCCCAGACCCTCCTAGCCTCTTCCCCACTTCTCTATGAAATACCTTTTGATGGGCTACAATTTTCCGTAGGTCACTCAGGTATATAAGTTATGTTGAAATAGCAATGAATAGGCATCTACGCATATAATTTAAAGAAGATTCTACAACTTTCTCAAAATATTGTAGATGTTGAAAAGGGAAACATTCTCAATTGCGTCACTGTTACGAATGATTTCTGGTTAGTACTCTCTTTTGGAAAACATTCTTCTTTGCCTCATTCATCTTTATGAGTTCTTAATTAAGACTGGAATAAAAAATCAAACAATTATCTGAATGAAAATGCAAATTTTCAATTTCAGATTTTTTCTTCTGAGTTAGGGCTTTTTCAGAATATCTATCAGATGTAGTTCAATGTCCAGCGTGGCTTTAGCCGGGAAAGTAGTTGTTTTCTGTCAGACATTCACAAAAAAATAACTTCATTTTAATCGTGGATTTTTCAATTCACAAAAAAAATATTTCTATCAATATTCAATTGAGAATGTTTCCCTTTTCAACATGGATACCCCACAAGAGGTTATCTTGACGATGGAAGATAGTGACTAAAGTTTATCTTTCAGTCGCAGATGATTCCACATCTGATTTTATGAACATCCTGTTTATATTTTCAACAAATCAATCTATCATACCCCATGACAGGTTTTAATGTCAGAAAACACTAATTTCAAAGTGTCTCTCCAAAAGAAATGATTCTAACTTTTTCCATCTTTGCAAAGTGAGATTGCTTCTTGAAAATGTGTTTCCCATTTCTTCCGGTCTTCCTGATGATCGTGGAAGCGTGAAATAGATTTTCGTCGACAAAAATGTATTGAAGACCTAGTGAATGCGATGTCTCTCCTGCGTCAATGTTACGAATGATTTCTGGTTAGTACTCTCTTTTGGAAAACATTCTTCTTTGCCTCATTCATCTTTATGAGTTCTTAATTAAGACTGGAATAAAAAATCAAACAATTATCTGAATGAAAATGCAAATTTTCAATTTCAGATTTTTTCTTCTGAGTTAGGGCTTTTTCAGAATATCTATCAGATGTAGTTCAATGTCCAGCGTGGCTTAAGCCGGGAAAGTAGTTGTTTTCTGTCAGACATTCACAAAAAAATAACTTCATTTTAATCGTGGATTTTTCAATTCACAAAAAAATATTTCTATCAATATTCAATTGAGAATGTTTCCCTTTTCAACATGGATACCCCACAAGAGGTTATCTTGACGATGGAAGATAGTGACTAAGTTTATCTTCAGTCGCAGATGATTCCACATCTGATTTTATGAACATCCTGTTTATATTTTCAACAAATCAATCTATCATACCCATGCAGGTTTTAATGTCAGAAAACACTAATTTCAAAGTGTCTCCAAAAGAAATGATTCTAACTTTTCCATCTTTGCAAAGTGAGATTGCTTCTTGAAAATGTGTTTCCCATTTCTTCCGGTCTTCCTGATGATCGTGGAAGCGTGAAATAGATTTTCGTCGACAAAAATGTATTGAAGACCTAGTGAATGCGATGTCTCTCCTGCGTCAATGTTACGAATGATTTCTGGTTAGTACTCTCTTTTGGAAAACATTCTTCTTTGCCTCATTCATCTTTATGAGTTCCTAATTAAGACTGGAATAAAAAATCAA
Source organism: Gonioctena quinquepunctata (assembly GCA_018342105.1). Taxonomy (NCBI): domain Eukaryota; kingdom Metazoa; phylum Arthropoda; class Insecta; order Coleoptera; family Chrysomelidae; genus Gonioctena; species Gonioctena quinquepunctata. Next base: position 23,738 of record JAFIRS010006945.1, on the reverse strand, counting down.
ACAATTATCTGAATGAAAATGCAAATTTTCAATTTCAGATTTTTTCTTCTGAGTTAGGGCTTTTTCAGAATATCTATCAGATGTAGTTCAATGTCCAGCGTGGCTTTAGCCGGAAAAGTAGTTGTTTTCTGTCAGACATTCACAAAAAAATAACTTCATTTTAATCGTGGATTTTTCAATTCACAAAAAAATATTTCTATCAATATTCAATTGAGAATGTTTCCCTTTTCAACATGGATACCCCACAAGAGGTTATCTTGACGATGGAAGATAGTGACTAAAGTTTATCTTTCAGTCGCAGATGATTCCACATCTGATTTTATGAACATCCTGTTTATATTTTCAACAAATCAATCTATCATACCCCATGACAGGTTTTAATGTCAGAAAACACTAATTTCAAAGTGTCTCTCCAAAAGAAATGATTCTAACTTTTTCCATCTTTGCAAAGTGAGATTGCTTCTTGAAAATGTGTTTCCCATTTCTTCCGGTCTTCCTGATGATCGTGGAAGCGTGAAATAGATTTTCGTCGACAAAAATGTATTGAAGACCTAGTGAATGCGATGTCTCTCCTGCGTCAATGTTACGAATGATTTCTGGTTAGTACTCTCTTTTGGAAAACATTCTTCTTTGCCTCATTCATCTTTATGAGTTCCTAATTAAGACTGGAATAAAAAATCAAACAATTATCTGAATGAAAATGCAAATTTTCAATTTCAGATTTTTTCTTTTGAGTTAGGACTTTTTCAGAATATCTATCAGGTGTAGTTCAATATCCAGCGTGGCTTTAGCCGGGGAAGTAGTTGTTTTCTGTTAGACATTCACAAAACTTAACTTCATTTTAATCGTGGATTTTTCAATTCACAGAAAAATCTTTCTATCAATATTCAATTGAGAATGTTTCCCTTTTCAACATGAATACCCCACAAGAGGTTATCTTGACGATGGAAGATAGTGACTAAAGTTCATCTTTCAGTCGCAGATGATTCCACATCTGATTTTATGAACATCCTGTTTATATTTTCAACAAATTGTAGATGTCTTATTGAATTCGGATTCGAGTTTTTTTCGTTTCTTTGCATTTTCTGCCATAGTAATGTACTTTTTTTTATACCATCAGGAAGTAGAGATTTCAACGAACAAAAAACCCACCGACTTTTTTTTAAAAGCTGATATTTTGACGGGAGAATTTACGATTGAAAATTAGGGTGCTTTTTCGATATTAAATCAAAATAAGGTGAAAAAATAAATATTTCAAATCATAAAAATGACAGTGTCTTTGGAACATGAAAAAGAAGGTTTTCGCCAAATTTCGTGAAAATTTTTTTTGTAGAAGATAAACATAAAAATCCAAAAACTTGGTTATTTGAATTTTTCACATACATTTTGGGGTTATGTGAAAAAAGTGTGGATACAAAAGTTGTAGATCTTTCTATTACCTACAACTTTGCTATTTTTCCATAGGACTTGTAGTTTTGCCGGAAATCGAGATAAACCATTTTTTACCCTTGAAAACCCACCCCCTTCCACTTCCCTACCTCAGATCGCCCGTAAATTATTTTTCCTTTCATTTTTGTTATATTCTCTTCCTTTTCCAATGGGTTTCATCCTACTATTTTTTTTTCACTTTTTACCATTTTCAAAGGCTTCAGCCCTGGTCTAGATATTATTCCCGAAACTTTATCCTCTGAAACATACAACATGATCAATGAAAAAAAAATTGTATAAGATAAGTATACCTAATATCAAAAACAAGTCAAAAATAAAACTTCTCGTGTATCAATAACATTTCGATAAGAAAGCCAATTTTCGCTCTGGAGTTACTGGTCTAACGTATTAATGACTCCTTTGCCAAAGGAACCCACCCACACTTCCTGAAAGTAAATGTTGTGATACCCCTTCACAAGAGGGTGACAGCTCAGATCCATCAAACTTTCGACCCATCTCGCTTATTCCAACCCTTGGAAAAATCATGGAGAAGTTGGTCAAAATAAGGTTGATGACTTTTATATCCGCCCACAAAATCTTCAATCCTCAACAATTTGGCTTTGAATCCAAAAAGAGAAGGTGTGATGCCATTTTCCATCTGTTGAAAAAACTTTATTCAAAGTTAAACTCAAAGAAGGTGTGTGCAGCTTTCGATTGTGTGAACCACGAAATACTGTTGCGCAAACTCCAGCACTATGGGTTCAGAAATCAAAACCTTATCGAAACATATCTCAGTCAACGGACCCAAGTTGTAAGAACTGACATGCTGTCTGCCTCAGGGCTCGGTACTAGGACCAGTACTCTTTTTGTTATATTTTAATGATCTGAATTTTCTGCTCGTTCAGTGGACTCTTCAGTAGAAACAGAAATGCATATTTTTCTGTAAATCCCCCAGAAACCCTGTTTCAAACAATATCTTTGGAATTGTAATCACAAAATTCTGAATCAATACCTTTTGTATCCTCATAACTGAAGGGTGCCATATGCAAAAGGTGCTATGTGCAAATTTAGACATTTTACAGAAGGCACATTTATACAGTGCGCGTCAAAATTATGGAACAAATTCGATATTTCGCAAGCCATGTACTTTTGACAAAAATCCTAAAATAGGTCGATTTTTATTTTAAAATACCGATTTTTTATGTATATTCTGAAGAGATTATGTCACTGGTTTTGACATGGTGACGTAATCGGTAATTTTTTTAAATTGGAATAGATATCTTGTGATACCTCATCTGGAAGGCCTTTCAATACTGCATTCAATGATAATAATTAATTAGATATTTTTTCACAGGGTGAACAAAAATTAATATTTTATTTCAATAAGAGAATAACTTAATATCCAACAAAATAGAACAGTTAAATAAGATGTTCGAAATGCCATCCACCAGTCTCTTGACAATAAGCAAATCTACGGACACATTCCTCTTGCACATTGCGAATAACTTCCGGAGTAATTTTGTTTAATTTCTGTTAATTTCAACTCTTGTAGATTTTGCGGCCTATCTACATAGACCTTCGATTTCAAATAACCCCACAAGAAAAAATCTAGGGGCGTAAGATCTGGAGATCTTAGGGGCCACTCTATCGGTCCGCGTCTACCAATCCACCTGCTAGGAAAACAGTTATTCAAAAACTCGCGAACATCACGTGCATAGTGCGGGGGTGCACCATCTTTCATTTGGTGAGTTAGGATTGTTGGCGTTTGGAAAAATATATTTTTATTATTATTACATTAGATTATGAAATTCTTGTATTGTCATCAGCCTTGATATGTGTGACAAATTTCAGATTATTCGGAAGATTGGAAGTGGGTGAATATTTACCTCCAAGATTTTATTACATTGTGAGTTATTTAGTTACAAGTAAAGATAATGAAAGCGTGTTAAAAAATGCAAAATTTCACTTTTTTGAGCCAAGGCTCTAATCCCTTAGACTGCCCTGGCGGACTAGTGAGTCAGTGCTCTACTACACCAATGGATCCTTTCCAAATATTAATAGTTAGCTATTTTCTAGTCTAAAATGGAAACAAATTAATGCCATAATAGGCAAGTTAGTGTCGAATGAATGTCAGTTCAAATATCAACAAATAATCTTCTTAAAGTAAACTATGGCTACTTTAAGTGAAACCCGACGCATAGAAATTTTAATTTTTATTGGATGCAGAGATAGAACCAGAACTCAGCAAGAGGTATGCGACTTGTTCAATGCGACGTATCCAAATAGACCTATCAGTCGTTCAACAGTCAGTAAGATTGAGAAAAAATTTTGAGAAACTGGTCATGTCAAACATATTCCGAATGCTGGACGTCCTAAAATAGAAGAAAACGTGAAACTTGATGTTCTATTGGGTGTAGAGAATAATCCTCACAATACGTCACGACAAATTGCAGCAGACCTTGACATATCCCAAAGTTCTGTATTACGTATTCTAAAAGCAGAAAAGTACCATCCATACAAAGTACAGCTACATCAACAACTCAATGATGATGATCCCGATCGCCGAGTGGAGTTCTGTGAAATAATGCAGGATTTGTGTAACCGCAATCCACGTTTTATAAAACAAATTCTATTTTCCGATGAGGCTACGTTTTGCCTAAATGGTTCAGTAAATCGTCAGAATTGCAGATATTGGAGTAGGGATAATCCTCACTGGATGATGGACGGGCATACTCAATACCCTCAGAAAGTCAATGTTTGGGCAGGGATAATAAACGACAGGATTATTGGCCCGTATTTTTTCGAAGGAAATCTCACAGGGGAGCGTTACTTGGTATTTTCAAGAAATGAACTCATACCTAGCCTTGCCGATATTTTTCCAAACGCCAACAATCCTAACTCACCAATTGAAAGTATTTGGTTGCAACAAGATGGTGCACCCCCGCACTATGCACGTGATGTTCGCGAGTTTTTGAATAACTGTTTTCCTAGGAGGTGGATTGGTAGACGCGGACCGATAGAGTGGCCCCCAAGATCTCCAGATCTTACGCCCCTGGATTTTTTCTTGTGGGGTTATTTGAAATTGAAGGTCTATGTAGATAGGCCGCAAAATCTACAAGAGTTGAAAAATCGAATTAGGATCGAAATTAACAGAATTACTCCGGAAGTTATTCGCAATGTACAAGAGGAATGTGTCCGTAGATTTGCTTATTGTCAAGAGACTGGTGGATGGCATTTCGAACATCTTTTTCAACTGTTCTATTTTGTTGGATATAAAGTTATTCTCTTATTGAAATAAAATATTAATGTTTGTTCACCCTGTAAAAAAATATCTAATTAATTATTAACATTGAATGCAGTATTGAAAGGCCTTTCAGATGAGGTATCACAAGACATCTATTCCAATTTAAAAAAATCACCGATTACGCCACCATGTCAAAACCAGTGACATAACCTCTTTAGAATATACATAAAAAAATCGGCATTTTAAAATAAAAATCGACCCATTTCAGGATTTTTGTCAAAAGTATATGGCTTGCAAAATATCGAATTTGTTCCATAATTTTGACGCGCACTGTATGTTATGGACCCCTAGAATTTTTATAACGTTTTGTGTCTTCTCGCACATTGCCAGTTCTCTTTCTTTTTTTTGGCAGGTATATCTTCAGGAATATCTATTATATTCGAAATTAGAACTTATTTTGACGGAACGAAATACAACGAACACCGCTCTAAACGTCTCGCTAGGTTATTTTAATTCCTTAATATCTCTTTGGCAAAGCGCCATCGATATGATTTTTATTGTGCAAGTGAACCATGGCACATACTATCTATTTTGCTCAGAACCCACATTTGACAAAAAGTGGCACTTACCACTTTTTGCATATGGCACCCTCCAACTATACGCCAATTTTTTTTGAATTATTTTTATAATAACTTCAGAGGTACTGAACTCCAAAGGCGAAAAAACAGACAAAATTATAGGCAAAAAAGTGAGTCATTTTATGAGGATTTATTTCGATTATTTCTATGTCCAGAACCCTGAAAATGATTAGGAAGGGTATATAATATTTCCGTTCAAATATCAACTGTGTTTGTGTTTGAGATACACATGCTCTACTTCATTTCTAGTTAGAAGATGACGGTACTATCGATGTAGAAGGACTGGTTGCCATGATTCCTGATGATTTGAAAGATACAGCCGGGCCGGTATTCAAGAACTGCGGTACTAAAGGTAATAATTTACTTTCATTTTGCTAAGTACTCTTGAAGGATTACAAATGATTCTTAAAATAGTATTTTCAATTCCATTATCAATTTCAGCCGGTGCCGATGTGTGTGATTCCATTTTCCAAACACACAAATGTTATTATGCTGCTAATTCCGAGGTGGGTGTAATTTTTTTGCAAATTCAACTTCACAGCATCTTCCTTTTTGAGGAGGGTTATCATTTCTGCTTTTTTGAATTCCTTTGAAAAGTATTCGCGAGACAACATGCAGTGGCGTACGGCATTCTTTGTCGTAACAATAGTCTCCATGGCGTCGTGGCATTTCAGAATAGTTTTGAAAAAGGCAAGGTACGGGAGGCAAAATCTTTCAACGGTCAATAAGGAGGAATATATACCGGGTGATTCTCTAAGGTGGCTCAACCCTATAACTTTTTTATTATTAAAGATAGAAAAACGAAGTTTGGGGGGTTGTGTATTATAGTTCAATTTACATTTTTTGACATATTCACTTCTTTGCCGTACTACCGGTTTGACCGGAAATGACTCCAACTTTCGATTTTTAAATGGAACATTCTATATATGTTCACTTATTTCGATCGAGAATGACATTCTAAATCCAACAAAACCTCACTTGTCAATATTTGACAAATAAAGTCCTTTCAATTCCAATTTTTATTTTTTCGATCTAGAATGCCATGGAACGTGTGAATCGTTTCATTCTTGATCAAGTAACATGGGAAAAATACGACTTTGTGGCTTATGACTTCACAGTCGTTTTAAGAATTACTTAAAAGTCGCAAATATGAATTTTTCCAGTTAACTTGATTTTTTCAAATGGAAAGGGGGTGGCTCGTCGGTTTTTTGTGAAAGATCATTTTCTTACGAATAATTTGATACCACATACTTTCACTTTATTCTCACCATTTTTCTAAATAATTGCAAGAAGCGATCAAACCCAATAACAAATAATACGTATGCACTGAGTCCTGTTATTCTACTTATCCGTGACAAACAATTGAAGCTGTTGCTAGGACTACCTAAACACATAGCCTAATGAATATGCTGTCACTTTTAAAAATTTATTTGTTGCGTAGTTAGCAATTACAAAATTTTCTTTGATATATGAGAGCAAGAAAATATATAACCACCTCCCAATGTACTACAGGGAAATAACAAATTTAAAAAAGTTCAGGAAATCAGTTAAAGAGGTATTTCTGCAAAAAGCCTACTATGACTTGAAGGAATATTACATTGATGAATTTTAAAGCTTAGTATTTCCGTTGCTTACTTATCTGTATTGCTTTATTTATTTATTTATCTGTAATGTTTCATATATTTTTCTGTAATGTTTTATTTATATTCGTTTAGGTACATATGTTTTAACTCTATAATGATTGTTCATTATATTTCATATAATTTTATATTCTTAATATTTCTGACATTATAAAATTACACTTACTCTGTCAATAAGAATTACTTCTTGGACAATAAAGCATGATTGATTGATTGATTGATATCAATTAATATCATATACCAACATCATACTCATGTTGCTTCGTCCTTTTTAGTGTCATGACCGTGTTATATATAGATAAAATTTTAGATTTATGTAGGTGCTTTGTCCATATCATATTATTTTCTTCTTGACGACGACAATAATTTTTTTTTTCTTTTTCATTTAATTTTTATTTTTTATATTGTATTGATTGTTTCTGTTTTTGATCATTTTATCATGTATACCTACATATACTTATTTATTGCATTGTTCATCATTGTAAATTGTAAACTATGCTTTGTCAATGAGAATTTTATTTCTTCAGACAATAAAGTACATATTGAGATTGAGATTGAGATTGAGTTTATAATTTGATATGGAAAATTATACTAGAAACGAGAAAATTGACATGTCGCCAATTTACGGAGAAGCGAAAAAGAATGCAACTGATGCAGCTCGAATTTATGCTCAGAGATTCCATAATCGTCGCCATCCCACTCGGCATTATTTTCCAAAACTGGAAAGGAAACTGCAAAATGAACCAGTAAAAAATGCCAATAACTTCATCGTCAGTGAAGAAAAAGAAGTAGACGTTTTGGCCTATGTTGAAGTGAATTGTACGGCGTCAACTCGCCAAACTGTTTCTGAGTGTGATATAAGTTATTCGTCCGTTTGGAGAATTCTTCAGGAATATAATTATCGATCATTCAAGTACCAACTACATCAACATCTTAACGATAACGACCACAACCGAAGATTAACTTATTGCAACTGGTTTTTGACTAAATACAGGAAAGATGTACGTTTTCCCTTTGAAATTATTTATTCAGATTAAACTCGATTCACCAACGTGGGTCTGTTCATCGGAATAATAAAAGGTACTGGTCTCAAACAAATTTACATTTGATGCAAGAAGGAAATTTTCAAGAGCGATTTGGTTTCAATTGCTGGATGAGTATTATCGGAGGAAAACTTTTGGGGCCAATAATTTTCGACGGACAACTTACTGCGGAAAGATATCTACAGTTCCTTAATAATCAAATTAATGATTTCATTGAAGATTTGCCACTGGCTAACCAAGTTGATATCTATTTTCAACAAGATGGAGCGCCCCCTCACAATTCTCAAGTCGTAAGAGAACATCTGAATGACACCTTCCCAGAAAAGTGGATTGGCACTTATGGACTCATCAGTGGCCTGCGAAGTACATTCTTAAGTTGTAATTTTTTTCATAATGTATTATTTATTTTTCATATTCTAGATCACCAAATCTTACTCCTCTAGATTTTTTTCTCTGGGAAACAATAAAAAATCAGGGGTATAACACAGCATCAGCTACTCGTGAAGAACTGGAGTATAAAGTAAGGATGGCATTCCAGAACATCACTGCGGAACAGCTAATCAATGTGGTGCGCGCAACAATTGAAAAAGTTGAACTTTGCCGTGATCAAGGAGAAGGTCATTTTGAAAATTTAGAACCTTAATGGCCTGTTTTGCGACTTACAAATAATTCCTAAAACCGCTGTGAAGTCATAAGCCTCAAAGTCGTATTTTTCCTATGTTACTCGATTAAGAATGAAGCGATTCACACGACCCATGGCATTCTAGATCGAAAAATTAAAATTGGAATGAAAACGACTTTATTTTTCAAATATTGACAAGTGAGGTGTTGTTGGATTTAGAATGTCATTCTCGATCGAAATAAGTAAAAATTTATAGGATGTCCCATTTAAAAATCGAAATTTGGGGTACGGCAAACAAGTAAATATGTCAAAAAATTTAAATTGAACTTTAATACACAATCCCCAATTTCATTTTTCCATCTTCAATAATAAAAAAGTTATAGGGGAGAACCATCTTGGAGAATCACCCGTTATGTTCAGTATCAGTATAAGGTAGAAAAAATGTATTCATGAGCTTCGGAAATATATCTTTGAAAATGTGAGTATTCCACTCAAGATCATCAGTATAAGTACAAAATTATTTATCCCCAAGCCCTAGGGGGGAAGGGCAAGGCTAACACCTTCAATATATTTTACTTAAAAAGCAGCTGTTCAATTTTCAATCATTACGAATACTTTTAATTGTCCCACGAATACTTTTAATTGTCACATTTATCAAAACAATCTCATTCCAGGCCTACTTTCTACCTTAAATGAAGACACTGGAATGGAAAATTGGAAAAGAAGAATCATCGAGAGACATCAGAAATCAGATGATGTACTCATCTAGTGAAATAAAAATATTCTTTCTGAGTTCGAGTTTTTTTTTTCCACAGAATCGTATTCATAAAATTGAGAAGAGCGTACCCATCAAATCTCATTTACAAGAAACCAAAGTATTAGATCTGAGACAGAGCTTTTTCAATTGATCCTAACTAATTAAATAAGCCCAAATTATTCATGCTCACTTTACCAGACATCAAGATTTCAAATTCAAAACACCATTTTGTAGAAAAACTATCGGACAATTTTTTTTTACTTATCTAGCACCTATATTCTTCAACTATATTCCATCGCAGCTAAAAGATATTAATTCCCTAAAACTGTTCAAAAAATAATTGAAAACATTCTTGTTTATGACTAACCGACAGAAAATACGTGATCTTGTAGTAATGAAATGCATGGAATATCCATTTTATTTATTTGCAAAATCATATATAAAAGAAAAACATTATTTACTCTTATATTTATGTTCATATATACGTATAAATGAATATTATTGAGCTATGCTTCATTCAATTATTCGCAATACTTTATCACATATAAAACCTTCTAAAATATTGTAGAAAAAAAAATTAAAAAAAATATCTAAATGTTTTTTCAATCCTACGTTCAGTAAAATTACTTTGTAGAAAAATGATTTATTCTCAATATATTTCCTCAATACTGAGCCTTCTTCATCATGTAGAACATTCATTCTATTCCAACAATAAACTATTATAGTTTGTGAAATTTAATTTTCTTGAGATATTTGTTAGTATAGAACTTTTGACATTGTATTTCTAGTAGCCTCTATTGTTGGAAAAAAAATTTGATATATTTGTTAATCTTGATGAATGAATCTCATCTTATCTTCTTTGATTTCAATGATTTCCGCTTCATGGCAAGCTTTACCTCAAAGAAAGGCCTGAAGTTACTTTCACGAAGGCTATTTTTATTATTATTACTTATTGGTCAGAATTGTATTTTTGGAAATAATAATGGAGTTGCATGTCATCTGCGTAGAATTGGGCTGAGCAAAACTCAAGTTACGCTACAAGAGCTGGCGCGTATATTGTAAGCAGCGAATGCCCCAGAATAGAACCCTGAGTAACACCCAATGAATAGTATTTGGGAGAATATATTTCATGTTGATCCATCTAGCAGTCATGCGATACTTGTTTAACGTTTTTTTGTTTCTGAAAAACTTTCATGAAAATTCTTTTTGAATTTAAACAGAAGCATGTTTCAATAATTCATCAGAAATATATCCAAAACAAGATCAATTCCAGCATACTGTAATCTTTCCTGAATGTACCTGTTGAATTTGAGCCGTGCCATTCCTGAGATCACTCAGGAATCAAAATGCATTTCATTTAATTGAAAGGATCTTGAAGATAAATATCAAAGGGAAGCATCTCTATTAACAAATGTTTTATATAGCAAATGTTAACTAAAATGACACATTTTGACGAATTCTACATCCTTTTGAAAAAAATGTCCTACCTTTTGAGAACAGCCTGTGTATAGAGAAAAAAGTGTCAGTGAACCAAGGGCGTTTTTTATATTTTTCCAGTTTTTTCAACAATAGAAAATTATAGATATGGAGGAATATGTCATGGTATCTTCCGTTGCAAGTCAAAAGTTCCAATAATAACAGGGAAGCAAGAAAAGTATATGATGTGGAATGACGGTAATTGAACGTTTCGTGCATACTATAATTTTCAGCAAACAATAAGTAGTTCAGATGGAAAAAATGGTGCTAGGGTGGAGTGTTCTCATATTTGCATTAGTTCTTTTCAATAGAGAAGTTTTTGTGAGTATAAATTCCATTTAAAATCAGGAATGAATGAATCACTTACAACTATATCTTTCGGTAATTTCATGTCGGACGTTCCTTCACTAGATCGACATAATATTGACCCTTAATTCGGTGAAATAAGAATAACTGTAGTATATTGTAAAACAAGCTATCTACCAACTATTTTACAATGAAGCGACTATTACAATGTATCACATCATCACATTATCATTGAACATATAATAAAGAAATTTATTGACAATTTTTCTGGTCCCAGACTCACCAAAGATAGCTTTCCATCTCTATCACTGGAGTGTATGAAGGAAAAGCTGATAATCAAACATTTACTGAACATATCCCACTTCTGGAAAATTTGAGTGATCATCCACATAATATTGTGCCATGAAAATAGTATTTTTCGGCAACCGTCGGGATTTACCACTTCCCGGACGCTTTTCTTTAAAGTAACATTTTTCCGGTCTAGTCCGGAAAGTACGTACTTCCTTGGACTAGACCGGAAAAATACTACTTCTAGGCCGGGAAGAATCACGTCGTTGTTGTAATTGTAAATATGAAAATCTTGGTAGGTATGGTTTTGATAAATGCAGTTGATCATTACCATCATAGCAACGCAATAACGGCTGACAGTTCATATGAAATTAGTTGTCAAAAGTTTGTATGTTTTATCGCAATTCGCAGGGAAATATGGAAAGCAGCAGCGATAGTGACTTTGAAAATGTGCCTTGGAAAATTAATATAAATATATAAATATATATAAATAAATATATATATATATATATATATATATCGTGGTGATCCTGACATTTGGAATAAATGAAATATGAATTGTTATCATCCAAAAAATGTATGTAGGATTTGGTGTAAAAATCGAAACTAAAACTAAACTATTAATCGTATATTTTTGTATGTGGGTTATATCTTGTTTGAATTTACTATTATTTTGTTTGCGATTGTTCGAAGAAAGTGTAAAAGTACCTACCGCAACAATAACCATTGACAATTATATTCTGAAAAAATCAAAATTCCTAGGTATACTGCGGAAAAATGTTATCGGTTCATAGTTTTTATAGAATTTATAAACACCCGTTAATGTTCAGTTATGTTATATGAATGAATGAAATTCAGTTCGACAAGTACGTAAAAGTAGCATTTTACGGTTTTTTTTTAATTCCTGAAGTTGCCGTTTTGGGGAGCGTACACAAAACTTTGTTGTTGATAACCTCCAAACTATTTTCATGGAATTCTTGCAAAGTATACGTAGTATTTATTATTTATAAGAAGACAAGAGTGGTCCTATTGTAATTCACTAAATATTTTTATAGAAACATGTATGTGATATATAGCAATATTTTCATGTTCGGTATTCATTTTTGTTGTAAATTACGATTTGAAGAATATTTTGTATTCAATATACTTGAAAGTAACTGCAGAATTATTTTATTCTACAATTGACAAATCACTATGGTGATACAATGGTAAATGGATCATATATTAAAAAACACAAATACACAATAGTCATTATTTTGCAACAATTTTGAAGGAAAAAGGAAACTCAATGACAAAAAACAAACCATTTTCAAAAAAAATATACTTCATTGACCCCCATGAGGATGGGAAACATCAACAATACGGGTTCATACCAAAAAGATCTGTCACAAATATTTACCTGTTGATCTGTCTATTCCTTGATATTTTCTCACTAAAATCATAAATATGAAAAAGGGGCCAAGTTCAACCGCAGGCTCGTATGGCAGTAGCCTATTCCAGCCATGTGGTTCTCCTTGCACAGGGCTGAGGCTGATTACCTCGAGATTTACAGTGATACCATCACCATCGAATGTCTACAAACCGTTCAATTTGCCTTACGGCCGCTGCCGCCTGTTCATTCCAAACCACGTGACGGTGGGATTGGTCTTCAATGGGCTATTTTCATTATTGTAATAACATGTCCGCAGCAATTGTGCAGTCTGCTACGAATGCCTCAAGAATTCATCAGACAAATTACATTGCCACAGGACTCCACAATCTCACCTCATCCGATTCGAATGAATATTCTGCAAACCGCATATATGAAGGTGATATCATTCAGAAGAAGAAGAAATTGATTAGTCACTTTGTAAAAAAAGTTACAGAAGATCTCTATGAAAGGGAGGAATATCGAGGTGACTGTTAAACAAAATGGAAGAAATTTAATGGACACAGCCCTCAAAGAGAAGTGTTAACCGTAGACACGTGTTTCGGGCTCTCGGCCCTCATCAGTACGGTGAAGAAGTGCAAGGATGAACAACACTTGGTAGAAAACGACAAATCAACGGAGTCAACAAACAGCCGCACATTTGTGGTTTCGGTTAGCAGACCCTGCATTCCAGGGCAACAACCAACGTCACCACGGAGGCAGCTATAGCTACTTGCGTGACATTCGAGTACAGGATTATAGAGATGAAACGGAGGAATATCGAGGGACTGTTAAACAAAATGGGAAAAACACGTGTCTACGGTTAACACTTCTCTTTGAGGGATATGTCCATTAAATTTCTTTCAGTTTGTTTAACACTCCCCTCGATATTCATCCCTTTCATCTCTATAATCCTGGACTCGGATGTCACGCAGGTAACTATAGCTGGTGATGTTGGTTGTTGCCCTGGAATGCAGGGTCTGCTAACCGAAACCACAAATTATGGTTTTTGACTCCGTTGTTTTGTCGTTTTCTACCAAATGTTGTTCATCCTTGAACTTCTTCACCGTACTGATGAGGCCGAAAACAGACATTATCTACGATTAACATCTCTTTGGGGGCTATGTCCATTTAAATTTCTTCCGTCTCTAAAAAACAAATTCTTGAAACAAATAAAATTAATTTGAATCAAACAAATAAAAAGTGTAGTATATGCACGACAAAAATTAATCTCAAAACAGAGTAAAATTATTTCTTGGCTTGGATCAAATGTTTTGTTTCATTCAACTGAAACTAATTTGCATGAACCAATTATCTTATTCGGCCAACTCTATTCATAACTCGTTTTGGCAGAAATGTAGTTTCAACTGTGTAATAACTTTGTTGAATCGAATAATCACATCTACAAAAATTGCTGATTGCTGTTTCTCATTCCATCTCTATCTATAGACAGAATTATAATTCGAAAACCACTATTTTTCAGAGCCTCAGCAAGGAAATGCAAGAATTAGCAGACATGCTCCATGCAACTTGTGTAGAGCGAAACAGGAGCTAAGGAAGGTATAATTCTCAACAAATATACAGGGTGGGGCAATAGTGCATCAGAGTCCTATTGCTCGGGTTCTATGATAGGCAGAAAGATGATTCAAAAAAGAAAGTAAACTAGACAACAGAGTCTATAATCAGAGATTAATGCCAAATATACAGAGTGAACCGAGGAAAATCTACGGAGTCGAGAGCATTTTTTTAAAACGGTATGCCATGAATATTAGTTAAGTTTTTCAAGCAGTTCAGTGACCTCCATCCAACCCTCCAATATTATCGACTATCTCTCAACCATGTGACAGTAATTTTTTGCGGAAATAATATCATCTGCAGATGCATACCGAAAAAATCACCGTCGTCGCGGTTATGAAATTCAAGAGGAAATAATGATAATACTATTTGATAGACTGACTTGTGGTATTCATGATCCATTTTCATACTCTGAAATTATACAGGGTGGCTAAAAATAATTTTTCAATTCGAAACTTAATTTTTGTTCACTTTGTATGAACAAATCAAATTATTTATTATCATTGATGCAGTATTGAAAGACCTTCCAGATGAAGTATCACAAGACATTTATTTCAAAAAAAAAATTACTGATTACGTCACCACGTCAAAACCAGTGACATAAGCTCCTTAAAATATACATTACAAAATCGGCATTTGAGAACAAAAATCGACCTCTTTCAGGATTTTTGTCAAAAGTACATTTCTTGCGAAATATGGAATTTGTTTCATAATTTAGCCGGAAGCACTGTATAGATCATTGAAATATAAAAGAGTATTCCACATTCGGTAGTTCAATTCTATAAAATCTGTATAGCATGGAAATTCCTGTAATCCCATATATCGACATGATATTTCATTTTCTCAATGTATATTATTTTGACAAATGTTTTTGTATTTTGCAGATTATAATAATTCCAAAAAGGGCGTTTGCAGATGATGATAGTTTCAATTCCATTAGATGTATCATGGCTCAGATGGCTTGTGGTAAGCATACCCATACTATTGTTACTTCTACGCCCAAATGTATTTTAATACGAGGTGTTTTTAAATTCAGAAAGTTAGGAGATATCGGTAATTCCGGTGTGTTTGGCCATTCATCCATAACCTCAACAAAAGAATCAATAATTTAAAAAATATACCGGATGATTCTCTGGGTTTCCCCCCTTTCACCCTATAACTTTTTTGTGGAAGATAAAAAAACAAATTTGGAGGTTGTGTATGATTTTTTGCTTTGAATTTGTTGACGTATTTACTTGTTTTTGCCGTACTTCCAGTTTGACCGGAAATCCCCAATTTCGTTTTTAAATGGGACACCCCTATATTTTTTACTTATTTCGATCGAGATGACATTCCTAATCCCCAAACCCTCACTTGCCCAAAAATAAATAGGAGTCTTTTTCTTCAATTTTTTTTTCCATCTAGTACATACATCGTGTAATCCTTCATTCTTGATCAAGTAACATGGGGAAAAATACGACTTTGTTGCTTATGACTTCACAGTCGTTTTTAAAATTATTTAGAAGTCGCAAATATGAATTTTTTTCCGTTAACAAATTTTCAAATGGAAAAGGTGTAGCTCGTCGGCTTTTGTGAAAGATCATTTTCTTACGAAAAATTTTTGATACCACATACTTTCACTTTATTTTCACTTTTTTTTTCTGAATAATTGCAGAAGTGATCATCCTAATAACAAATAATAAGTATTCGGTATACTTATGCACTAAATCCTGTTATTCTAGTTATCCGTGACAAACAATCGAAGCTTTTGCTAGGACTACCTAAACAAATAGGCTAATGAATATGCTCCCCATTTTTTAAAATTTATTTGTTGCGTGGTTTGGTATAATTTGATATTGGAAACATATAGAAACGGAGAAAGGCATGTTGCTAATTTACGGAGAAGCAAAAAGGGGCCTGGTGACTCGAATTTTAAAGTTCAGAGATTCCCTAATCGTCGCCATCCCCCCGGCATTATTTTTAAAACTGGAAGGATAAAAACTTTTTTTAAAAAAAAATTAAACCGACGAAAAAATCAACTGAAACGTAAAAATAAAATAAACCTTCTTAGTCTAAATGATAATTGGGCTCCTAAACTGATGTAAAATAACTGATTTTGAGGTCGGCGCCAAACAAACAATTATCGAAGATCATTATCTATGAAAGAATCATCAAAACGCAGCCGTGCATCTCGCTGCCATCATTTACGCTTCACCCAATTCAATTGCTAGTTCGTTTGGCGACTCAAAATAAGTTACTTACATTAGTTTAGGGTAATTTATCTTTAGACAAAAAAGGGTTTTTTAATTTTTCCCCCTTTTTAGTTTTTGGGGGTTTAAATTTTTTTTTAAAAAAGTTTTTTTTTTCCCTTTTTTTATTTCGTGGTTTAATTTTTTTTTAAAAAAATTTTTAAAAATTTTTTTTTGGCTAAATCTCCCAAATTACTACCCTTTTTTGATTACTTTAACTTCCCCCTTCCCAAATATTAAATTAAATAATATTGAAAGGGGGTTTTTCCCCTATTATCAAATTTGGCTTTTCCCATTCTCGGGTTTTCCCCGGGGCCCCTTTTCTTTATAATTGGAAAGGACACTTTTGCCCCGGGGAGTCTCAGTGAAAAAAAAACCCCCGGGGGGCAATATAGTCTGACACTGTAACGGGCCACAAGGCAGGTTTAATTCCTTTAACTGGGTTTTGGACCTGGGTGGCGACTGCCACTAATGTTTAAATTCTACTCAAGATAGTAAATAAAAAAAACTAAAAACAGGATAAAAAGGTATATTAAAAAAAGAAATACGGAAAAGGGGGCTGACGGGGGCCTCAAGTTATCACAACAAATAAACACAGAGGAAGGGGGGGTGTTTTCAAGCAAGCGGGGTAAATTTAGCCCAAAAGCTCTTGCGGGGGGGGGGGGATCGGGACTCGTATGCGAAATTACCAGCACAGCTTTGAAATATATAGTGCCCCCCTCTGCGCCATGGGGATCTGGGTATTTCAAACTTTTTTCCCGATGTTTTTTACCTGATACAACATATTTACCAAACCCCGACCCTCCTGCTTCGGCAAGGCCCGGGACGGTCGTGGACTCTTCGGTCTTTGGCTCACACGGGGGTTTACTGGCCCGGACGCGTGACTGCTTCTGCGGGGGGGGGACTTTTTTTGTTTCAAAAATTTTTTTTTTGCCCCCAATTAAGGCCCTTTTTCCCCGGAAAAAAATTGCAAAAACCCCTTGTAAAAATCCTTCGTGCTGTGACGTCAGCTCGGTCCCTCGGGGTCTCGCTCAACGGTACTGGTGGCTTCTATCGTGCCCCCCCAGCTCGGTATCGTATCTGGGCTCGACTGGACTGCTGGCTCGGGCTTCTCTCGGAGGACTGCCGGGGAACAAAATTTTTCCCCCGCGACGTTTTTTTTTCCCCCGATCGCTGTTGTTTCCCCCCTTCGTTCTCGATTCGCTGGCCCCCCAATTACCAATCGTTCGTTCTTCACAACCCCCCCTCGCGGTATTGGCGTGAGCTACGGAGGTGTTTACCCTTTTTTTATCGGGTTAGGGGTGTTTTCAGGGTTTTTCCCCCAAATTTGGGGGGTTTTAAGATTTTTTTACTTTAAAAGCGGGGTTTAATTCCTTACAGGGGCTTTTGGCTGATAAATATGGGGAAAAAAAAAAACTTTAAAAATGGTTTTTTATTTTTTTTTTTGTTGTAATAAAAATTTTTTTTTCGTTGTTCTGGTTAGCTTTCCCCTTTTTGTATATCATTCCATCCTCTCTTTAAAATATCCGATTTTAGGAAAAAAGGGGTTTTAAATTGGGAGGGGTCTCCATTGTGTTTTTTGTGTATGCCAATGTTCACTAAAAAAACCCTTACCCCTTTTTTTTTTCCCCCCGGGGGGGTTTTGGTTTTTCCTTTCGTCAAATAAAAAATTTCCTCTATCATTGAAAAAAAAACCCCCCCAAACCCCCAAAAGGAACCCCCAGTACAAAGTTCCCCCCAATAGAATCGGTTAACGGGGGGGAAAATTCAGAGGTGGTAGTCAATATCCTTTTTTTGCTACCCGGGGGGAAAGGATTTCCTTTTTTTAAATTCTGGGACCAAATTCAGAAGTACATCCTATCCACTGAAAAAAAAAAATTATCAAAATCGGACGCCTAAAAAAAAAGGGTTTAGGTACATAAAAAAAAACGTGATAAAAAAAAAACAAAAAAATATACGGGTCCGAATAAAAGGCCTCCCCTTTTTTGGTTTAAAAACCAAAAGGAAAATACCAATAACTTCATCCCGAAGAAAAAAAGTAGACTTTTTGGGCCCCTATGTTGGAATTGTACGGCGTCTTTTCCCCAAATTGTTTAAAAATTTTGAAAAAAAGTTTTTTTTAAAATATAATTATCGATCATTAAAACCCCCAAAACACCCAACATCTTTGATAACGAAAAGGGGAAAAAATCGTTTTTTTTAAAAAATTTTTTCCCCATTCAGATAAAACTGATTCACCTCTTGGCTTTCAATCGGAAAAAAAAAAGGGTTCTGGTCTCAAACAAATTTACACCCTGATGCAAAAAGGGAAAATTTTAAAAAAGAGCGATTTGGGTTTAAAATTGCGGGGGGGGCGTATCGGGGAAAACTTTTGGGCCAATAAATTTCGACGGAAAATTTTTTATTTGGGGGAAATATACCCTAGGGTTTTAAAAATTTAAAATTAATGATTTCTTGAATTTTGCCACGGGAAAAACCAAAAAGTTGATATTTTTTTTTAAAAAAGGGGGGGGGCCCCAACCTCCAATTCTCAATTCTAGAGAACATCTCAATGACACCTTCCCAGAAAATTTTTTTTGGGGCCTCATGGACCTATTCAAATTCGGGGGGACATTCTTGAGTTGTCATTTTTTTATAATGTATTATTTTTTTTTTATATTCTAGTTCCCAATCTTTTCTCCGCTAAAAATTTTTTTTTTCCCGGGGGAAAAATTTTTTAAAAAAGGTTTATAACACAGCATCAGCTACTCGTGAAGAACTGGAGTTTTTGTGGGGGTTCCAAAATCACTGCAAACAATAATAATTGGTGGGCCCCAAAAAATTTAAAAAAAATTTTCTTTGCCGTGATCAAGGGGGTCATTTTGGAAATTCGGGGAACCCTTTTAAAAAACTAAAATTTTTTTCTTTCAAATAATTCTTAAAACGACCCCCGATGTCATAAGCCTCAAAGTCGTATTTTATTTATCAAAAAAAGAAAAAAATTTACACGATCCATGGCAATTCCCCAAAAAAAAAAAAAGTGGAATAAAAAAGGCTTTATTTGTTGAATTGCGACAAAATGAGGGGGGTTTTTGGATTAAAAATGTCATTTTCCCCCAAAAAATTTTGTAAAAAATATATGGGGGGGGCCCATTCAAAAAAATTAAGGGGAAAAATTTATTTTTTCCCGGGGGAAAACCAAAAAAAGGCAAAAAAAAATAAAAAATGTCAAAAAAATTTTTGTACGATAATCACAACTCCCCAATTTCGTTTTCTATCTTCAATAATAAAAAGTTTTGGGGTGAACCACCTTTTGGGGGAAACACCCGGTATACTAGTATAGAAACAGTTTGAACCGATGAGCTACTGCTTTTGGGGAAAAACAGTTTATTTTCGTGAAGGGGAAAAAAAAAAAATTTTTTTAAATTGTATTCTATTCTCTGAAGTCAGTGATATGGAGTTTTCACCAGGATGAGGGGGGTTTTTTCCCCGATTCTTGAAGATTCTGTTCCTGGAACATTATTCTGATGTTCGATTTGCCTTTTCTGGGCAAAGCACAAAGGGTTTTTTTTTTTTTTTTTTGATGGGTGCCTCAATGTACTGAATATTTTTCAAAAGGGGGCCTTTAACCCCCTTTCAACAAAAAAAAATTTTTAAAAAATCCCTGGTAAACAATCGAACGAAAAATTTTCAAAAATAACTTAGAAAAAATGGTTTATTATTGAAGTCTGTTCAAAAAAAGCATTTTTTCCAAAAATGTTTGAAAACACATATTACAGAAAAAACGTGAGAGCTGGGGGGGCAAGCGGGGCCCCCGGAAATAAAAAAAAAACGGACCCCTTTAAAAAAATTTTTAAAAACAAAAATGGCTTTTTATATTTTTTTAAAAAAAATAAAGTAAACAAATTAATGCATATCCGGGGAGATACCGGGGGGTAGATAACTAATAAATTAGGTAAAAAAAAAAGGGCAGTCATCCGTGGGACCCCAAAAGAAAGTCGTAAATAGACTTCATCAAAAAAAAAATAACAATTAACCCCTTTTCATGAGAAACAATGCTGTAGTCACCCCGGGGCACCCACCCTATCGTTGTATCCGCTCATTAATGGTAACCTGTCGTTGGGTTTACCTCAACTGCAAAACATGCAAAATTTACATTTTCATTTTCTTCTGTAAAAGGGGGATGATAATTTTTAAATTAAAAAAGGGTTTTATTATACTGTAAATGACCCTTCGCGTTTTGAACGTTTCAGTCCTCTTTAACAATTTTAAAAAAATTTAGGATGAAAGAAATAGTACCAATTTTTTTAGATAACGGGAAAAGGCACCATTGATAAAGGGGGTCCCAAAACAGTATTCCCAAAAAGGGGAAAACCGGGAAAAACCCCTTTATAAAAAAATGTGGTACAAAAAAAAAATCCCTGTTTTAAAATATAAGGGAAAAAAAAAAATTTTCAAAAATTATTGGTTGGAAAAATTTTACAAAAAAACGTCTTTTGTAATAAAAACCCCTTTGGGAAAACTTTATTTCCATCAAAAAATGAAAAAAAAATTTTTTAATTAACTTTCTTTTTAGGGGGAAAATTAAATTTTTATTTTCAATCATTTCCCGCCCTAGTATATTATGTTTTGATGCCCAAAAATTTTTAATAAACAAATCGGGAATCATTTCTATAATTAGAATGCTTTTTTTTTTACTTTTGTTAAATTTAAAAAAACAAAATAGCATCGAAAAAAAAAACCGAAAGGGTTTAAAAATTTATATCTAAAAGTCGGTTTCATCAGTTTGGGTTTTCCCCGTTAATTGTTTAGACTTGTCTTTTTCACTAAAAGCATTGTTTTTTTTTTTTAAATTATTGTTTTCCCCGATTCGCAAAGTGATTTAGATTTTCAAATACACCACCAGAAATATCAAATCAAGCTGAAATCTTTTTTTGGGTTTATTCCAGTAAAAGAGATATGAAGAAAAAAATGAAAAAATTTATGGAATGGAGAGTTGATAATCACGTACATTCATTTTCGGAAACTGTGCTGCTTGCGTATTTTGGATGGTCTATGTATTCGATGTTGGGGGAAACCTTTATCTTTTTAAAAAAAAATCGATATCAGTAAATACCCCTTCGTTTTTTTTTTAAACGAAAATCTGAGGGTTTTAAAAAATAAAAAATCAAAAAAAAAATTTTGGGCCCCTTTCTTAAAGAATACATCCAAAAACCAAAAATTCCCCCAAAGACTAAGGTAAAATTAATTACTTTATTATTCGACAAATTCTTAGTGATATTTAAAATTTTAAAAATTTTTAGGTAGCCTTAGTTTTTGGAAATTCGGGGGCTTATCGTTACAATGAATTAAAAAATTTGACGGGGGAAAGATATGAAAAATACCATCAATTTCATTTATTTTCCCCAAAAAAATTTTTAAAAAAAAGTACCCCTTTTTCCCCCTTTCTGGGTTCTTCTACAAAAAATTTTTAAAATATGTATGAATCCAACTAGATACGGACAAAATAAATTCAAGATTCTTTATTAACTTTTTAAACGGAAAAATGAACTAGATAAGATGTGGAAATAAATAAATTCAATTTTAAATTTTTCCCCCCCCCCAAAAAACTCAATATTTAAACTTGCCTGATCCCCAAAAAAAAACTTTTGGGGGGTTTTTTGCTTTGAACCTCCGCAACGCTATTGGGGTGGGGGAGGTGGTTTTTTTTTGATTAAAAAAAAAAAAAAAAAGGGGTGGAAATCTAGGGAACGTTTTTGGGGGGATAAAAACCTTTATCAATCAGAAACGAAAAAAAAAAAACAAACCAAAATTTTTTTTTTCCATACAAAATACAACGCTTTCCCATTACGGCGCATCTTCATCTGGGGTCAGTTAACAACATAACAGATGTGGGGGCGTCTAAAACCCCCAAAACATAAAAATCTTGATTTGTAATACTCCTATAATTTTGAATAATTGCTCGAATGGGGAAAAAAATTTAAACCCAAAATTTAAATCATTGGTAATGTTTAAAAAAAAATTTTTTTATTTTTTTAAATTTTTAAAAAAAATATTTGTTTATCGTTTCTTTTTTTAGCAAATTATTATGATATAAACAGGGGGTTTTTGGAAAAAAAATTTTTGTGTTTCACTCGTAAAACAATATACTATAAATTATTGGGAATACAATTTTCCCCCGGAATTTCAACTGGAACAACTGGTGTCAAAATTAGTATAAAAAAAATCAACGAAATGATATATTTATACAGGGGGTAATAAAGAAAAGGGCAAGATTGAGGGTATATGGTTTCCCCCTTTTTTTTGGTTTTTAACAAGTTTCTCGTTTTTTTTCTGTATTATTTTTTTTCCTATGTTTTAACATTGTTTTAGGGGTGTCAAACGTGACGGGGGGGCCCTTTTTTACACTCTATATCAACGATATATCCTGTCTCGATATCTCAAAAGGGGGTCCAACATTTTTCTCTGACGATACCACAATTCTTTTTGGACAATGAAAACCATACTGCCTTGGTCCAATCCATTTCTGTAGATATTCCCCCAAAAAAAACTTTTGGGGTGGAAACAAAA
Source organism: Gonioctena quinquepunctata (assembly GCA_018342105.1). Taxonomy (NCBI): domain Eukaryota; kingdom Metazoa; phylum Arthropoda; class Insecta; order Coleoptera; family Chrysomelidae; genus Gonioctena; species Gonioctena quinquepunctata. The sequence continues at coordinate 536 of JAFIRS010006945.1, read as the reverse complement.
AAAAGCTGACTCCCCCGGTTCCCCAAAAAAAAAACTAGTCACATTTTTTAAAACAAATTTGATGGGGAAAATTTTTTTTGGGAGATCAGCTGATGAAAACAATCCCGTCACAGAAAAATTTTTTTCTGTACATAAATTTTTAAAATTTGAAATTTGACTATCAAAAAAACAGCTCCCAAGAAAAAAAATTTTTTTCTGGTTGCTTTGTCATCAATGAATATCCCAGAAATTGGCCGATCGGGGGCATTTACCCACTATTCATTCATTAATTCCCCGCGTATCCATTTTGGGGTTCTGGGGAGCCTTTTAAAAGGTTTCCCTTCAAAAAAGAGCGCTAAGATTTAAAAAACAAATTAAAAAAAGCGAGATTCATGAAGACCTGTCTTTTTTTCGACAATAAGATTTTTTTTCGATAAAATGATATTTTCATTTTAGAAACGGTATTTTACTTCATAAAAAATAAAAAAGGCTCATAAACGTCAACAAAAAAGACATATACGAAATGAAAACCAACGCCCCCTTCCCCCTTTCCCGCT
>JAFIRS010006944.1:0-30055 GCA_018342105.1 Gonioctena quinquepunctata | reverse complement strand
GGGGCTGCTCAAGATTAAGGCAAAACGAAAATCCCTACCTTCAACAATTGAATGGCCATTTCTACACATTTATCCAACATTTACGGGGACACATAGCTTCGACGACGTATCTCTTTGCCAAATTTCGTTCGAAAACTTCGGTATCGGTTCTACCGAAAAACAATTCATGATCTTTTTTCTCGGCGGCGCCTCCTTCTGAGGTTGTAAATAAAATATCGATTTCTCCTACCTACAAGGTGGGCAAACATTTTTAAATTGATTTATGATACCGAAATGATTTTTGAAAGCTACTTCTTTGACGATATAATTTGCTGTTAAATTTTTTTGGGCTAGATAATGTCGACGAATTAAATATATCAAAGAGTTTATCAAATTTTGCTATAAGTTCCACTGTAGCCATAGCAGTTTCTGGTAATTCTTTTAAATGAACATATGTTCCAAGAGAATCACTACAGTGTTGCTTATTACTTGAGTTGCTAGTTTGACTTTCATTTTTTCAAAATTTGTAGGTTTCAAATGGGACTTGGTCAACTTTGGTGCTATCTATCCACCATGGATTTATCTTTATTATAAAAATGTTCTATATATTTCCAAGAAGTTGATTTGTCTTCCCAAGCGAACTCATTCATAAGCAGATTGTTTCTTACTGCTTTAATTAAATGTGTCGAAAAAATAAAACATCTGTTGCCCGCCCAATACAATTTTTGAATTATTTTGGGTTACACCCAGCCCTTCCGCCAACTCCAAAACGTTTGATCCCATATCACTAATGAGTCCAACAACTTTCAAACCAACATTACCCAATTCGTTCACAATAATGTCTAACAAACTTTTCATGTCATGATGCAAATCATAACCTGTCGAAGATAAAACATATGCAACAGTTTGTTTCCATTTTGCTTTAAGTCCACAAACCATGATAAATGCAGCCGATGAAGCTGGTGTAACAGATTTTGTACTTCCATTGTCTCCTAAACCAATCACTTCATCGGAAGCATAGTTATAAAACAAATTTGTTTGATGGACATTTCATCAATGCATATATAGTACAAAATATATCCTGTGAATTCATATGTTGTACCTTCAGTTTCAATATGGCAAACAAAACTTTGTTGTACCCAGCAGAAAACTTAATTTTTTCCACAAATAGAGAGAGGGATCTTGTAGAAGGCAGCAAACATATATTCTGTAAATATGTATAACAACGAGGGCCCAAAAAATAAATGGTTAGGGCAAATCGTTTAAATTCATCTGTATATCGTCTGCCAAATTTATTGGTTTTGTTAAATTTACTTGTGCCCTAATGAATCGAGCTATTTCAGGAGTCAAATACTTATCCCCAAGTTGAAAAAAGTTTTCTTCAGATGGCTCTACAACTTTTTCGAATTCTTTTTTCAACTTCTTGTTTTCCGCTTGAAGAACTTCACATTTTTTCTTGAGTTTCCGCATTCTGGGGGTGTGGCTGGAAATAACTTTTGTTGTTTGTGTTTCGACTGACGACTGAAATGGTTGCTGTACCTCAAGACATTCTACTGTTGAAGGTGTGCCAGTATCAGAGGTGGCAGGAATTGTGATATCCTGCAATACTGCTATCTTTTCTTGGATGGTATAGGACTATCGACATTTTCATCATGCTCTCTTCTTTTGGAAGTGCTTGGTACACTTGCAAAATCAGTTAAAGAGTTTTTAGTAAGTAATGAGAAAGCAAAAACAGTGTTTCTTGCCATTTATATTAATCAGGCTTTCAATAGAATGAAAAAAGAAACAGAAAATGATAAACAGAAAATAAGGCACTGCATTAGGAAGTTAACGTGACTTTTCAGAGGGATTATTGTACATACAATTTTCAAACTCTAAACTTCTCATAGAAATTACGTATTGGTTCCACATCCAACTTCTCGTCCACAAGCTTGTACCCAACGCGTGCACCTGAAATATAACATTCCTCTATACATTTTCTGTGTAGCCTTTGCAAAGCAATTTTGTTAATCTGTAGGATAGGTATTACCTACTAATGAATATATTTTACTCACTTTCTTTCATCTTTAGGAACCTATGAAATTTTTTAATTTCTGTTGTATCAGAAGATGCACGCTTTCCGCAGTTTTTGTACATGCAACGAAATCCACTTCTTTTTAGCTTACTCATTCTCAGCTTCAATTCAAACGAAAACCAAATATTATACTTTCCTCAAAAAACGAATGAACTGTTCAAAACGCTATAATGAAAACACAAACAATGAACACTAAAACAATGGCGTCTGTATAGACCTTTTCATTTAAGCACTTTAGCTGTGCGCATGCGGAACCAACGTTTACTTGTTTTTTTCTGGAGGGGATTCAAACATTTTTCGACGAATCAAATGATGAGAATAAATGTCACTTGTCATCAAATTTTTGGAACCTTCAATGTCGTTCGTTTGGGTTTGGACTTAAGGAATTTTTCAGGTGTCGATTTGAACTTTAAACTACTTTTTCTACTTCCCGTCCTGTTGATTAACCATTAACCACCCAGATTTGTTCAAAAACGGTTTTTGTGGTTGTGTTTGCATATCCTGTGAAGATAAATTCATCGAGGACCACCCGAGATCTTCCCACCGGTAAGTTTTGCTGTTGATTTTCATTACAATTTTGATAAACTAGTGTCCATTAATCAAGTTAAACTCTCCAAAGTTTCATTCAATTCCAATTGCCATTCATTCTTTCTCCCTTTTTAAGTTATGATGCAAGGAGTAATCTAGAAGTGTTTGTTTGATTTTCAGAGTGATTGGGAAACGATAGCTGGAGCTCCATAAAATAATCTACTCTCTCTTAATTTGTTTAAAAAATAATTCTGTAAATACCATTAATTATTTTCTTGGCCTTTTTTATGATGGCTATGTATGTTTCAAATCGAGTTCATCCCATCAATTGTGCAATATTCTTATAAACAACGTCATAATAATTTTAATGGAATTATAACACAGCGCTGTAATAATAATATACACAATCATTTCAAAGTGGGGAAAATTGGATTGTGTATATTTATTGTGAAATTTTGAAACCACTTCATTCCATTTTGAAAAGAGAATACCTATGCAATTTATTAACCTGATATATATGTAATAGATTTCCTGCAGAACCTAGGAGAACTCAGTGGTCATCTTTTCTGGAGTTGGAGGGTGTTGATACCATTGGTAAATTTATTTGCTCAGATCATTTCACCGAAGAAGACTTCACTACGAAACCTGGTGGTAAAATATATTTGAAGTTTAGTGCCCATCATTCATCGAAAGCCTCCAGTTAGATCACCCCCAAAAATGTGAGTTTCTTTTCATTTGGTTCAGTAGGTAGTATTTTATTTATATTAATGAGAAACTCAATATAACATATCAAAGGGTTTTTGACAATACAATGTAAGCAACAAATTTGTTGAAAATTGGATTTTTCAACCAAATTGTTACTTATGATAATCTACACGTGATTCAAATATTTATTTGTGTTTTGTAATTCATTTTGCGATTTTGTAATCATGACGTATTTCTCAGACCATAACTCTGCTGAAATAAATAAATTATCTATCTATCTCTATCTATTTATGCTCATTTGGACATAAGTGCTTGAAATCATCATTGTAAGTGCAAGTTTTTTTCCAACAAAATACCAATAATTGCTATATTTTATTGTAAACGCCAATATTGTTGTGAATTGGGGTTGTTCAGGGCTAGCTTTTGTAGAAAAACATTTATTTAAATAGGAACAAGAACAATTATCAAGTGAATGAATCTCTTTTATTATGGCACGACTGAAAACTAACTCCCCGATCAAACCATCAGAAGCTTTTTTTATAAATCGGTATTTAGTGTTTTTTACATTGAAACTTTGACACAATAGAACAAGGCATGTTCCGAACATAAGTGCTTGAAATCATTATCGTAAGCGCCAGTTTGGTTTCAACAAAATACCAATAATTGCTATATTTTATTGTAAACTCCAATATTGTCGTGAATTGGGGTTGTTCACGACTAGCTAGGTAGATTCTGATACTTTATTGATTGAAACACTTTTGTTGCAAAATAGAAAAACAACATTTAGGAACAGGAACAATTATCAAGTGAATGAATCTCTTTTATTATGTTATCTCACTTTAGGCACAACTGAAAACTAACTCTCCGATCGAACCATCAGAAGCTTTTTTTATTAATCGGTATTCAGTGTTTTTTACATTGAAACTTTTATACAATAAAACAAGGCATGTTCCGAAAAAAAACATTACCTTGACCAGTTTAAAAATGAAATTAAATAATGTACTCTACGGGGTGTTCGGACATTTACAACAATATGCTACTGGCAGATGATCGTAAATGCCAGAAAATCTTGTCGGTTACGATTCTGTTTCTGTCGCTTATGATCATATTTTATTCCCATGATGACAGAATGACATAACACGTAAAAACCTAATAACAATTACTGCAAAGTGGAGTGCACTTTAACCCAAAAATTCCATGACGTTATATTGAGAGATTACGCTTTGTTTCTGTTCAAAATATCGAATCTGATACCAACAAAACATCTCATGAGTATCTTAAGCGACAGATCCAAATCGTAGAAACTTTGAAATTGTTTTGACAAACTATCATATGCAACAACAATATTCAATGAAAATAACAACTTGCAATGGATTTTATACACTTGAACGATTTTCGACGAATTCAATAGAGTCCTACACATTTTGAGAGTTCTAAGTATTGAAATAAAGCCAGTATAAGAAATAAAAGCTGCCTGTAGAATTTTACTTTAGTCACTTCCAATGTTTTATAAAAAAACAATCGATATTGTCACTAGAATTACAATCTTCAGCTTGTGTCTCTGAAAAAGTTTGCATACAAAGGCATAAACACACAAACATTTAAAAAAAATACACAAATTTTTATATTTTATTTTTAATTTGAATAAAATTGTACAACATTAGATTAGTTTTGAAACACTATTTTCTGTTCATACAAATTTCATGAGGGCTCTATGGATGTTCTTGAGCTGCCTAAATTGATTTCAAATATCTGTGAATATATATATATATATATATATATATATATATATATATGTTTATTTATATTCATTTGTCATCCAGTACTCAATGTCATCCTCATATATGAATCTTCAATTATATAGGGAATTTTCTATGCAGAGAGAGATACTACTCACATGTTTATCATGATGTATAACTTGTTACTTATTATAGAGATAGTAATAATTTTATTTTTTGTAGTACATCCGATTTGCCACAATTTGGTGGCATTCTGCCAGAGGAATATATGGAGCCTGCTAGGAAAAGATATTTGCATTGTTGCTGGGAAGATTCTCCCCACGCCTCTAAGTGCTAACTAGAGGCACACAGATAATATTTGTGCTGCTAATATCTTAAAAAATGTTTGAAACCTAACAGAACTTAGTCAAAAACACATTATTTCACTAAAATGAAGTTTCTGAGGTCCCTGATCCAATCAATATTTGTCAAATTTACACATGAGCTGTTTTTATCTTGATATGAGTATATGTGCATACAGTTATTGTATGTTAACTTTTATGCAGTCTATTGATAACTTGAAATTTCAGACTATTGCAGAAATTAATCTTCTATATATAGAGCATATACACACAATTTCAACAAAATTCACTCATATTCTCTATATGGTATATTTTCCTTGTACATCTACAATTATAGAAAATGTTTGGAATACAGTTCATGAGACACTTTTCAAATATCAAGTTCCAGTATTCGTGAAAGGAGGGTCAGAATAAGAGCGGAGATATTTTAATTCAACCCAACATTTTGGTAATTGTATTTAATGGTAATCGTGGAAAAGGGTTAAAACATTTGTAACATAAACTCAGATAAGAAAAATATATCAATGATTTCGAGGGATATTAAATACATTAGTTGAAGTTAAGAGTTCAAAATGACTAGTGAAGTTTGTCAATATCTGTTCTTTTGTTGATGTTGAATTTATCTTTCTTGATTTCAATATTTCTCGTAATAGTCTTTTTTTGGGAGTGGGCTGGTATTTTTGGAATCAAATTTGTTTTATTTTTTCTTTGTTGGCTGGTAATCTATCTTTTTCGTGTTCTTTAATCTGTTGTTCGAGATATTATTTTCAAATCAAATTTATTTATTAAAAAGACCACATTGGTATAGAGACAGAGAGAGAGAGAGAAATGTATTTTATTGTCCGAAGAAATAGATTTCTCATTGACAAGTTGTTTCAAAGTTACAATAATGAACAATACCATTAAATAAGTATAGGTAGGTATATATGTATAAAATCAATCAATCAACGAATAACAATCACATCTGATAATAAAAAAGAGTACTAAATCACAGTTTGCTTAAAGGTGGGACAATATTTCTGAAATCAGGTGGATGAGTCTTGATAGAATTCATATAGAGTATAATAATCCTTGTCACTTCAACCTATAGGGGTTAAAATTTTTTTAAATAGGACCCATGGTCATTCTGGATTAATTTTGATTATTCCTTCAAGGAATATGTAGATTCTTTGTGATGGCTTTCTGATGAAAAAGAAGCATAGTCGAACTTATTGATATTGATGTTTTGACATAGAGGGGGGTCCAACTCTCCATGTCCAACAATTTGTCTCCCAATTTATCTCTCGTAGGTGTGAAGGTAAAAATCTTGACTTGGATTATTGTGTAGAGTTGCTCTAGTTAGCTCACTATGGAGTAATCAACACACAAACTGAAGATCAAACAATTGTTACTAAATGTTTGCCCTGAATATTTTTTATGAGGATATCAAAAATTCAAAAAGTGATATATATGAAGTTTTATTCAGGTTGATTAGAATTATTAGCATAGCCTGAATACCAATAACAAACTTTTCATTGCAGTAATTAAAAAAGTGCAGATTTTGTGGTCCTTGATCTTGTTTTCAAATTAACTTGGGGAAACTCTAATGAATACCATGTTGTCATTGAATTTTATATACAACTAGCCAAGTTTTAGGATTATATTTCACAAAAATAAAAAAGAGAAATATGACAATTTTCCTGTTTTTATATGATTATTTATTCAGGTCTTACTCCTTTTTTTTTCTACAGCAAGCATTGCAAAAGTTATACTACATACTGCATATAGAGTTTTGAAACCTTTTGAGTGAAGACATTGCCTAAGAAAAACTCAACCTGGCCTTTATTTCATGATGTATCCTGTTATTCAATGAGATGTTTTCCATGAAACACAGAACAGAGATCCAACTGTGAAAGTATCCACCGAAGGGGAATCTGAGGAAAGTCAAGCAATACAACAGAGACCCAAAATTTGAGTATCAATATCACAGGAGGCAACAGGAGAAATATACAAGGTTTGTTTTGGTTCGAAGTCAGGACGTTCCGAATCCGTTCTAAAGAGTGGGACAAGCGTAGCGTGAAAGATTTTGCCCGGGTTTGTTTTTATTAAACGACTGTGTAACTACTTCGAACGGTTCTAGGACCGCCCCTACTGCAAACCAAAACAAGCCTAGTGTGCCTCAGATCAATAAGTAAACCCTAGATAGGCCTGATGCCACGTAAACAACCTATGCGTTGATGCACACATAACTGTGTTTTTATCTACCATCTAAGTAGGAGATTTAAGCCGGTTCTGGATCTCCCCCCACCACTTATGACCTTGACCCCCCCAACGCACGCCTCTGACCTTAAGAAGGGTGTTTGGTTGCGTGTGTAAGTGTATCGTTTAACCTTGAAGTGACCTTGAGATGTGGGGGGTATAACGCACACCCTGGCCTTAGAAGGGGTTCGCTATGTGTAAGGTATCTTGAAGTGACCTTGAGAGGACATGCATATAATTCAAGGTGAGGCTGTCTCATATGGAGTCTGACATTGAAGGGTAACTCAGGGTCGAGTGGATGGATAACATTGGGAGGGCAGAAGGCACATAGTCGTACGTGATCGTGTGTAACGTTGTCTGTCCTTCACCTTGAGACACCCTTGAGCATTGGTGGAGAGTGCATATCGTTCTAGACACACTTCACCTTGGGATGACCTTGAGCATTGGGAGAGAGTGCATATCGCTCTAGACTCCCTTCACCTTGAGCATATCGTTTATCCCACATTCGATCTTGTATGACATTGAGTTGAGATCTGTGAACGGGTAAACATTTTCAAGGTGACCTTCACACGAATCCACTCTGACGTTGTTTCAAGGTCGAGTCGGTGGAACTAAACGGAGTGTGACCTTCATATTTATATAGGGGGGGGATTTTGTCCCTTATAAAATGCTTGAAGACATTGTTGAGAAATCATATGTTGGATATATTCATTAGAGTGAATACAGAGTACGAGTAGGTTCTCAATTCAGTGAGTGTATTTTTTATAAGGTGAAATAATCTATATTTTTTCATACAGTCTTACTATGTCTTTTCTTCCAAAAGTTGTGGATTTGAAGAGAATCAATTCTTCAATAATTGAAAAGAGGGTGGGAGCTTTTGAACAAAGACCAATATCATCATTACCCATCGCTAAAGCTTTCAACATAATTGGTATGACGATTTGTATAACCCGATATGGGAGATCTATTCTGATGACATTACGTGATGATAATGATACTTTATTCAAATCATGGTTGTCAAAAAGTATTTCGGATGAATTCAATGCGGACGATGTCAGTTGCATAAATGCTTCAGATTTCAAATATACAATAACATATTTGGGTCAGAGTCCACAAGTAGCGGAGTTTGAGAACTCGACCTCTAGTAGAATTCAACTACATTAAATGATAATATTGTTTATATGTTAATAGTTGGGATATAGTGATTTTATGTTGAATATAGATATTTCTCCAGTAAAAAAATAACATTCAGTGTAGAAGTACTATATTTGGAGCATCACATTTTTCTCATGTAAGTGAAATTATTTGAATATCATTGGAATATATTAACAATTCTTTTTCGTTTCAGTTTTCAATATGTGGATGCATTACTCGAGTCAATGTTGGACGGAAGCCGTGGACATCAATACAGCCATCGAGAGATTGAACTCCTACTTGAATGCTTTGAGCCAAGATGTCCTCCATGCTACAGTCTATGATTTGAATGTTTGCTTCGATGAAGATGAAATCCAAAGATGTGCACATTTATCCGAGAAGTACGTCAAGGGTACAATACTTTGTGAGGAATTCAGTCAAGGAGCCTTGAACTTGCAACAATTCTGTGAAGAAATGATCAAATTGGATCTGGAAGGATTTCTCCACACCCTTTTACCATTCCTACCTGATGACATCATCGAGAAATATCAACTATATGATGAATATGATGATGAATATGATCATGTAGATATTTGATATGAAATAAAACATATATTTACAAAATCTTGTTTATTTATTTTTCCATTACACGTAAACATTATTGATATACTTAAAAATATTCAGATATAGTACAAAAATAAAATATTGTACATTTCAAAGTGAATTACGAACAGAGCCATCCAATGCATTGTAAGTCAAGAAGTTGTCGTGTATAATGAGTGCATAGACTTTGGTGTTGGCTGGAAATTTAGTTTTTCTTGTTTCGAACTCCAGCTTGATATCCACTGTAGATGATTTTGTAGCATTCGGTTGATGTAAACAATCAATGATGAACAGGGGATTCTGTTGAAATGCTTCAAGGTCCATAAGAGGTTCACTCATATCTTTGTCATAATAACTACGTTGAAAGTCCTCATATGCATAGTAAGCTGAAGAGAATAGTTTTTTATCAAAGTCCAGGTTCCAACGCTCATATGGGTAGACTTCAGAGTTCAAATACACTCGAATGTTATTAATGTCTGCATTTATGAATTTTGTCACATCCAGTGTTCTGTTTTCGGATGCGTTGGTATTTTAAGCTGAAGCGAGGTGTTTCCAAAGTGTTGGTTGTTTTATTGCCCATATGTTCGAAGATGTGCTACGCAATGAGGGTAATTCATAAAGATCCACATACGATAAGCCAGCTTGATTTTGAATTCAGACCACTCTTATTTATTCTACTGAATAATTTGAGCTTCTGCTTGTCATCGGGTACAACATGTTTTATTTTCCATTCAATCTTTGTAATTTCCAAAGAGGCATCAACGTCTCCAATATGAATTCTTGAATGAACGAGCTATAATCAAAATCAGTTCTTGTTTTGCATTCAGAATGCTCTTCTTATAATCCTCGCAAAACCCATCAAATATTTGAGAGGAAGTTTTCCACTGAATAAATGACTGGGTGCATCAATGAGGGTGTTGTTTTGTGTCGGAATGTCCCCATCCAGTTGTCAAAAGCATGTGAGAGGTGATTGACCAAATGAAACCATATTCTTCATTGTGGATGTTATACCTGGTTTTCGAACAACGGCAACTTGCTCACCACCCATTTCATAGCGGATCTCATCAAAGAGGAATGCCAAAGACATTGTGGAAAGATAGCATACTTTGTTCACTTTTGGAATGAATTTTCCCTCAATGTAAATGAAACTGTCGGCAATGTCCAGTATTACATCTTGATTGTTGATTGCAATTCGGATTTCACCTGAATTCTTGAACAATGGTGATCCGTACGGCTTATAGGTATGCTCGTGCAGACTTATGAGAGAATGATCGACCACTGGTTCATTGAAAATATTCAACTTGTCACTGTTTGCTTCGAGTACCATTTTATTGTCGAGTTCTGAGTCCAATAGATTCTAGAAAATTAAGATCTCTCGCTGACAATGTATGTCTTTGTCGTTCAGCAAACCTAGGAATGGCCTTCTTCTTGGCAAAGCTTTTCTTTTGATGATATTTGATGAATGACGATCTTTGTTTGGTGAAAATATTTCGTATTCACTGTTTTGTCGTTTGTTGTAGCAAAAACCCATTACATTCGTTATTGTAATTCCTTCAATTCCAATATGACAACTATTTCTTCCACACTACCGAAATCAATGAGATTATTTCGATGATCCAATATGCGCAGAGTAATGTTGTCGATGAACTGACGTCCTTCCGGGCTGATGGGCATATAAATAATGTTGTTTGGCTCTTTTGTTATATTATAACCCGGCTCAACATCAACATCAAATGAAAAAGAATATGATTCTCTTCTTCATTTATGTATGATCCTGAAATGATATTGCAATCCAATCGAATGAGTCTCACGGGTACAATATTCACAGGAGATGTAGATTCATGCATGCGATTTGCACTGAATTCTTTCTTCTCGAATCCCAACAGGGATGCTATTGAGTTTTCATGTTTCAGGTTCACCACATACTTTATTGCATCATACATTTGAATGTATTATTGTTTGCTCGGAGGCTGAACAATTTATCCATATGTGGTGTCCTCATGTTTCGTTCCTTGAAATAGATGAAATTCAAGTTCTCGTTGGATAACAACATTTATTTCTTCTATCTCATATGCGCCACTTGGTATTTTCATAACACGTTTAGAACTGACTGTGGAGGCTTTATTTGCGGGAATGAAAGAAAGTGATCAAGTTGTTTGTTTCCGTGACATTGTGGATTGTGTTGCATCCATAGAATCCCAAAAAGCCCCAATCCATAACGGCTATTCTTATCCAGCTCAATGGGTGGGTAGAAGTCTGCACTCAAGACACTGGTTCCAACAGCTTGTAGCTCGAACTTCGTGACATGACTGATTGCATTCATATGATAACAAATCATTTTATTGTTGTTCACAACACATGCGATATATTTCCTTCGTTTCCTCGGCGGCATTGTAGTGTCCCAATTCAACTTGATTGTTATTGGCGCCAATATTAACAATCATCGATGGTGCAATAACAACAAAATAGTTTCGGGTATGGGTCCGTCATTCACATCACTGGAATTTGATGTTCCAACACTTGCATTGTCCATAATGATGTTCATAGCAATATTTATATTTTAAAATATCAATATCCTTCCTGAAGGTGTTTGGGAAGTATTTCAAACCGATGCAATTTCATTAGCTGCACAAGTAATCATGACCTCCTTTGGGCATATCCGCAAGTTGACCTTTACTCATTTTTTTTCGTTGCGTAATCTTGAATATGCGATGAGGGAATGCCCCATTCTCTTTAATAGCCTCTCGATCCATTTCTGGCGGAAATCCTTTTTAGCTTTTCGGGGATTGGAAGGGAGAAACTTCAAGCATAAGTGTCCACACACAACTGTATTTAAATTTTTGCTCACGTTCATAATTATCATAATTTTTTCGACTGCATGTGTACCTTTCCAGAATGTAATGGACCAACTCCACTGGTGGGGTAAATCTCCAAAACTGTCGAAAATGTGAACTCTTCCAATTTTCCATGCCACCCAATGTGTTCCTGACCGCGAATCCATCCAAATTGATGATGGCTGTTTCCATGATTACGTGGTCCTGAGGTTGGCAAAATCACGCATGAACACCCCGAAAGTGGGAATTTTCAATTGTTTGGCATAATGTTCAGATCTATATCTGTAGAGGTTTAAGAGGTAGGGCATCAATTAGTTTTTTTGATGTATATGGTTTGGGGATAGATACCGAGGCCTTTGCGATATGGTTTCAAAAAAAAACCGCCCTTTTTTTCCCAAAGCTATCCCCCATCTTCTGTTATGATGTTTCCCTTTCAGATCATTCCTGCTCGCACTTGCTGGAATTTATAGCTCTGCATACCTGCAGCAAACCCGGGCCCAAACTACCCAATGCAGACAATCCGGCAAAATTGGTATCAATGGTAAAATTCCACCAACTTTCGGAATAGGTATTATGCGAGGGTGCGAATTTTTTCTTTCCGCCTGCTGCTTTCAAATATTTACGTGCTGCTTTCAATGCCATTGTTGTGGCCATCTTTCTGTTGTTTGTCACGAATTGATTACCTCCAGCTTTATGTAATTCATCCCGAACTTTTCGTACAATTCCTGCCCGAATGCTACTTTTTCGATTTTATTTCGTCCATTTTCTTCGATTCATTTTTTTTCCTTCGCTTGACATTGTCTAATTTAAACCCATACCGAAACGCCTTTGTCTTCATTATGTTGGTGACGGTAGAGCGGCTCTCTCCGAATACTTGCGTCCTTCATTTGCCCCCTATCCCAAGCACTGTATTCAAGTTGTTTATCTGCTTTATGTCTAGCTTCAATATCGTCGAGATTTCCGAGTATTGAATGTCGTGTTTTAAGGCCCTATCTAATTTATTAATGCCTGGATCGTTGCGGAGCCAATCGTTTTTGTAATTTAGTTCCAGGTCCACAATATTGATATCCTCCAGGAAAAATGCAATTCAAACGGCAATTTATTTTTAAAAATTTACAAATCCTCGACCTTTTTTTTTTTATTATTCGATCTGTTGTTTTTTATTCCGTTCCGTGTGGTGGTAGACATTTAAATGAAACATATCTCACATCTTCTTTAAAAAAAGTGTCGAACCGTCAAACAATGCGCATTGTCAAAAAAAGAAGAGTTTGCAGTAGATAATTTGATGAGAAAATCGGGACTGGATTAAATGGGACGAACCTTTGGGAACATGGCCCACTACTTCCATCATCTGTTCGCTCGCTAATCCGGTCCGTCAAATTGCGGAAAGACAAATGCCATGATATCTCTACTGACACATCCACGAGGATTGCGATTTGCAAATGTTTATCTCTATTAAAGTCATTGAATAAACCCGGGAAAATAATACTTGCACAAGTGTTGCGCCAATAAAAGGTTGGGTTTTTTTCACATTCAGTAATAATGCAGACATTGTGAACCTCTGATGCCCCAAATTCATTTTTTCATTTTTGATGATGTGATTTGTGAAAAGAGGATATTATCCGATCTTTTTTTTGTATGGGACGCCACAAAGATGTTGATTCTTCTATCTTGACAGACCATTCACGAGTTCCCAAACAGTTTTCGTGATAATACCAACTTCATCATCATATTCAAGCAAGATGAAACGAATTTACATCCTTTTTTTCCGATCAGTCTCACCTGATGTAACATTCAAAGAATTTAAAAATGATGTGTACGAAATGTTGGAACGATGAATATGGATTCCTAGGGTCATCGAAAAAAGATAGAAAGTTACAGGATGGACGATATCCAAAAGGATTCGACAACTTCATATATCCTTGATATGTCAATTTAAAAATACTAAACGTTCATTGAACTTTTTGAGATCACTTCAATATAAGTGGTGGTGTGTCAAGAATTGGAAAAATGAACATTTCGAGAGATGAATGTGCAGAAGCTGAAATGGTTCAAACGTCAACCAGTTGAAGGACGGAGGCTGTACGACAAAAATTTTGTCCCATCAAAAAAAATGGAAATATGGAGGACAAGATAGCACTTGAAAAATTGTATGATCCTATAACAAAACCACTCAATGTACTTTCTTCTGCAGCCACCCGTGAAACCACCTACATCTTTTCATAAAACGCTCCATCCCAATGAGCACTCCAATTGGAAAACAACATTCTTTCAGTAGTGATGTATCATTGTCAAATTGAGAATGAAACCATCAAAGATGGAAGAATGGCAGCAACTCATTATTCGAAAACCCTCTTCATCGTCAATGGGTTCAACAAATTTGGAATCGTCCAGTGTTGACAATATTAAGAAATTGGGGGAAGTGAAAAATCTTTTGAGGACACAATGCAAAGATACAAATTATGGTATACGGAGAACCTTCAACAAAAAAAAATTAATCATGGGAAATCTAGAAGTACGCTTTGGTGGAAACTTTTCCTTTTGGGATGGGGCAAAACAAAGTTTAATTTCCGGCAGTTCAGATTTATATAACTTGATATTCCTCGGAACCTCCTGCTGTAGATGATGGGAGAATACAACACATTTTTGTTGAAATACTGATCTAACAAAGCATTGTACAAGAAGAATCAGGGCAAATGGAATAAAAAAATAGGAAATCTAAGAAATATCAAGGGGTCATAAAACCGCTATTGAAATCCAATGATAAAAAAAAAGGGGGTGAAACAATAAAGAGAAAGGTTTACATAAAAAAAACCCAAAAATATGTATTTGGGGAAAAAGCCTAAAGAATTAGTGGATCGTTTCGTTTTTTTTGATCGAAAGCGTCTGGACAACGGCATGATAATGGATAATATCGATAATAAAACCCGGAAGAAGGCTTATATATTATTGATGCAGCTTTTGGGGGAAAAAAAAAATTAGGGAAAAATGATGTCAAACGACAAGTTGAAAAATTGGGGTTAAAAAGGGCCGTCGTCTTCCAGAAAAGACCCCCCCCTTTTTTTAAAAAGGGACTAGGAGTTTTAAAATAAATTTTTATCTTTTTTGAAAAAACCCTTTTTCCCCCAAAAAAATTAAAAAAAGGGGCTCCCCCGTTTTTTTTTGGGGGTTTTGGGGGTTGTTATTCCAAATATCTAGGGCCAGTAAAAAAAAGACTGGGATACGTAATTGCTTAAAATGATAAAAAAAGGGGCCCCGTATTCCCCAAAACCATAAAAAGGGGGTGGGGGGGAAAAAATTTTTTTAAAAGGGACTTTTCTTCTTTGGGGGGGCAGAAAAAAATCAAACATTATTCGACTTTTTAGCATGGAAGGCGGCCGCAGAAGGCAATTGAACGATAAAACCTGGATCAAAAAAGGGGCAGAAAACGGAAATACAAAGGGTTTTAGATATCCTTCCAAATAACGGAAATATCAAAAAAAAAAAACCCCCTAATGGGTTTGAGACCGTTATTTGGGCCCCTTTTTCCCCCCAAAATAATTCCAAGAAGTATAAGAAAAAAAAAAATTAAAAAAACGCCAAAATATCGGGAATGATATAATGAAATTTTTCCCAAAATTTTAACCCCAATTTTTTGGGGGGGGGTTTTTAAAAACCCCAAAATTCACCACAAAATTTTTTTAAAAATTTTTAAAAAACAGTTACCCCCCCTTTTTAAAATTTTTTGGGGAAGATATGGAGAAGCCCCCAAAAAAAGGGTTTCCTTTTTTATGAGCCAAATTAAAAAAAACCCCAAAGAAATCCTGATGTATACCCCATCAAAAAGATTTGAAAAAAAAAGAAAATGAAGTTTTTTAAAAAAGGCCCCTTTTTTTCCCAAAAAAAAAAAAAATTTTGGATTGAAAAAAATGCAATTGTTTATTTTTTCAATTTTTCCCCTTTTGGGGGGAAAAAAAAAAAGTATATAGTAAACTATTTTTTTTATTACCCCCATTGAACAAAAAAAAAAGTGGGTGCTTTTCCCAAAACCCATTTCCCCCTTTCCCCGCCCAAACATAAAAAAAAAAAAAACAAAAAACATACATCAGAAAAACCCAAAAGACGGGCAAAAACGGGGATCACCCCAAATGTTTGCCCGGGTTTTTTTGCGCCAGTCGTTGTAAATGGTTGTCATTTTTTTTTATATAAATGTACGGGGCCCCCATCCATTTTTTTGCTTCCTTGAAGACTGCTTTTTTGTGTGACGATCTTGTTCTTTTTTTGGGGGGATGGCATCAGGGTTAGCCCTTCCTTTTCCCCCCATTTAGCCAAAAAATCTCATCCAATTTTTTTCCGCTTTTCCCCTCCCCCAAAAACCTTTTCCTTTTTTCTCCAATTTGGTGGCATCATTACCTTGATCAAATCACGCTTCCCCTTTTTTTTTTTACCGTAATTTTCAATGACGTCCGGCTTGGGAATCTTTTGGTTTTTGATGACGCACTTTTTTTTGGGGGTTTTCCTTTGGGCCCCTTTAATTTTTTTTGCCCCAAAAGGGGGCGTTCAAAAAAAGGCCCCCCCATTTTTTGGGAAAAAACAATGGGTTTTCCCCCCTTTCCCCTTGAAGTTTTGGGGGGACAACCCGAACATCTTCCCGGGGAAAAAGGATCACAAGGGGAAAAAGGGGGCAAAATTGGGGGGGAAAGATATATCTCTTTTTAAAATCTGCTAACTGGGCTTTCGAGGGGGGCCCCCGTTGCATCCATCCAAAAAAAAATTGGGCCAAAAATTTAAGTCCAAGGGGGACGTCTTTTTTTATACTCTCCATCCCCCCCAATCAACCAAAAAAAAATTTTTTTCCAAAAAAAAAACTGAAAAAGGAAAATTTTGGGGGAAATTTAAATTTGTAAAAAAAAACGTAGGCCCCCAAAAAACTGAAATTTTTTTTTTCAAAAAAAAGAGTTAAAAAGGGGGAAAGAAAAAATTTATGTTTTTTTTAAAAAAATCTGCACCTTTTTTTATATAAATTCATCTCCCTCTCTATTTTTCGCATTTTCCTTTTAAAAAAACGGGGGCCTTCTGCGTCGTCGCCCCCCTCCCCCCCTTTTTAAGGGTTTGAAAGTTAACGTGTGAAAGGGAAAAAAACCCAAAAGGGGGCGGGAAAAAGTTTTCCCCCCTGATATGGTTTTTAAAAAATTTTCCCCCCCTTCTTTGGAGGGGGGGAAAGAAACAACACAGTGGGGAACCAAAAAAGAAGGGGTTTACTTTTAATGAAAAAAATGAATACCCCTTCCCCCATATGGGGGGGTGGGTTTTTTCAAACCTTTTTAAAAAAAATTGGGGGAAAAATTTTTTTAAAATTTTTTTGAAGATTCCGGGGGGAAAAAAAACGTGGGGAAAAAGCAAACATAATTGACCAAAAAATTGGGGTTACACATAGACAAAATATAAAAATCAAAATTTTGGGTTTTAAAAATCTTGGGGAAAAAAAAGGGCGGGGGGGTCTTTTGATATAAAGGAAATTTTAAAAAAAATTTAAAGAAAAATTTATTTGCCCTTTCGGGGGTTCCCTGCCCTCAATCACATAATGAAATAGCCACCCTTTTTTCCCTTTTTTTTTACAAATAAAAAAAAAAATTTTTTAAAATTTTTTTTAAAATCCCCCCCCAACTTGTTTCCTACTTCCCATTTTTACCGATTTCGTCGTTCTTATATTAGTCCAAAAGCCCCCAAAAAGAAACCACAAATTAATTTATAGTATTTTATATGTAATTTCTTTAAAAAACTCTAATTTTTCTTTTTTTTAAAAAAAGGGTTTCCCCCCCAATGTACATAATCAAAGGTTTATCAGCATTATAAACTTTTAAAAATTTTTTCCCTTGTAATGTAAAAGAAACATTATTAACTAAACATAAGCCCCCGAACGTTGAAAACAAATTTCGGGGGCCCTTTTGCTTATATTATTTATTGGTTTTTAGCATATGGATTATACGTAAAAAAGGGGGGAAAACTTTGGGGGGAAAATTTTTTTTTTTTTTTAAAGGGCTTTCCCAAGGACAATTTTACACAATGGCGGAAGTTACAAAATTCAAAATTTTTTCGAACCCTCAATTACAACACAATTCTTTTTTCCCTTTTCCTTTTTGAGATGCCCGGCTTTCCCCTTTTTTCCCCAAAGGGGGCAAACCATTTCCCCCAACTAATATATATACCCCAAATTTTTTTAATCCCTTTTTAAACCCCTAGAAAAACCAAAAACAAAATAAAATTGGGGGGTTTTTTTGGGGGGGGGGAGATCGATCCCCCAGAAACCAAATCTTTTTTTATTTAAATTTTGGGAAATTTAATAATCATTTAATTGAATATAACCCAAAAATTCGTTTTTTTTATTAAATTCTTTTTTTGGGGGGGCCTTTTTTGGGTTTGAAAAATACCTCATTTTTTTTTTGGGAATTTTTAAAAAAATAATTGGGTTTTTTCCCAAAATGTTATTATTCAGAATAAACATGGGAAAATTTTTTTGGGGGAATTTTTAAAAAATAATCTGCTAAAGTAAAAAACGGGAAAAAAATCACAAAAAAGGGTTAAAAAAAACCAAAAAATTCCCCTTTAAAATTTTAAATTTTTCCAAAATTTTGGGGGAAAAAAAATTTTAAATTCCGGGTTTTTGACAGGGGGAAATTTGGGGGAAAAATCATTAAAAAAAAAAGGGTTTTATATAGAAAAAAGCAAGGGGGGAAACTTTTAATCCCCCTTTTTTTTTTTACCCCAAAATTCAAAAGTTGATAAATATATGCTTTCTAAAAACCTTTTTTGTTTTTTTAATAGAAAAAACTAATGAGATCCCCAAAAATTAGTATACAACTCAAAATTTTCCCCTAGCAATCTACGTCTAGTGTGTTTTTTAAAATTTAACGTTTGTAATCACGGGGGTCGCAATCTTTATTACAAGTTTAGAATAACGTTTAGGTTTCATATCAAATATAACAATTATTTTTTAAACTTTTTTTTGGGTAATCTTTTTTGGCCCCCTCGTTTTTAAAAAAAACTTTCTCAATTCAATTTTTTTTATTACAAGATAACAAACAAAAAAAAATTTTAATGAAAAAGATATTTCAATGTCAAGTAAAAATGATGCGAAATATTCTTTGGGTTTTTTATAAAAATTTTTTCAATTAAAATTTTTAAATTTTTTTTTCTTTTAATTTTAAAAAAAATATATTTTTTTTGGAATTTTTTCCTTTTTTGGGGCCCTTTGGGGGGATTCTAGAAGTTTTCCAAAATTTTAAATTTTTTTTAGTGGTGGGGGCGATATAAATTTTTGTTTCCCCCCCTTTTGGGGTTAATGTTTTGGGGGAGAAGAATGCCATTTGCTGAAAAATCTTTTTTTTTTTGAATGAAACTTTTTTATTTTTTTAAAATTTCCCAAAACAAAAAGGATCAGAAAAGAAAAAAATTTTTTTGATGGGAAACCCCCTCTGGGGTGTTTTTTTTTAAAAAAAGACACATAACCCCTTTAAACATAGATTTTTTCTTTTTGCATAAAAAGCATAACATTTTTCCCCTTGTGGAATGTTTTAAAAAAATAAACTTTTTTTGGGGGTTAATATTCTCAAAATTCTGTTTTGGTGGTGTCCCCCCGGTTTTTTTTTTTGGGGGGTTAAAAATTTTCCCCCTTTTGGTTTTTTTAGTGTTTTGAATCCGAGTTCAAAAGTATTGATATTTTGAAAATTTTTTTCAGGGAAACCCCAAAATCTCGACAATGGTTCTTTTTGCATTTTTTTGACATCCAAAATATTATCATAATGACCACCCCACCTGCTGCCAGTTCCTCTAAAAAAACCCTAGTTGCATTTCTAAAATTTTAAAAAAGGGAATACCTTTTTTTTCCCTTCCCCAAAACCCCCCCAAAACATTCAGTATATCAACTAAAAAACCCCAACGATATTTTGCGGGGGAAGGGGGAAATTTTTTTTTATCATTTTTTTTTCCATTTATTGACGTTTTTCCGCTAACGGGGGGGTTTTGGGCCGTAAGGGGGGTTTTTTTTCTTTTGGGGTTTATTGTAATCTGGGTTCGATTTTTAAATTATAAACATCCTTGGGGGATGAAAGTGAGGGCCCCCCAATCCATGGCAGATCATATTATTTGCCAAAATATTGAATTTTTAAATTAAAACAAATTTCCATATTTCATTTATTTATTCCCCCAAAGAATGTTTTCAATTTATAATGTTTTTTTTAACTCCCCCATAACTCTTGGATACACTATCATTGTTAAGAAAATTCAAATATTGATATCAAATCATCCCCAAAAAAAAAAGGAGTATTGGACCTTTCTCCAACCTCCAAAAATATTGTTGCCCCCAAAAAAAAAACACATAATTCTGGAAAAGGGAAAAAACTTGGGGGGTTTTTTTCGGGGGGGGTTGGGCCCCCCCCCTTGAAAGTTGTTTTTTCCGGGGCGCTGACGTTCTCACCCCCGGGTGAGGACGCTTATCCCCCCCCTATAGTTGCATTTTTTTTTTTAACTGAAGGCATTTTGGTTTCCCCTTTTTTCTTTTTAAAGCTTTGTTGTCACTTGTTGATGGTCTGAGGTACAATACATTTTGCCCCAAAAAATTCACAAGTTTTATTTAGGGGAAAGATGTGTTTTAAATTTTTGAACTAAAAATAAATATACCTCCCCCCATATTCATAAATTATATTTAAAAATAGATACAAAATTTTTTTTACATAATCTATTTTACATATATTCAGATATTCAAAAACGTAAAACCCCCATGGGGGGGTACTGTCCCTTTTTTCTTCTGCTCAAGTTCATAAACCCTTTTTAAATTTTATTGTCAAAAATTTTTCCCTTCCCCAGTGTTGTCTGCACTTGAATGATTTGTTTTTTAAAACACTTTCAACACACCCCCCAAAAATATCCCCTTTTAAAAAATTCTTTGACAAATGAACGAGTTACACAGTCTTGGTTTTTTCCCTTGGTTGCCCAATATTCTTCAATTTTTTTTCCCTTTCATGTCATCCCCCCCCCTCCGATGGGGGTTAAAATTAATGCCTGCGGGCCCCCACGGGACTGGTGCATTATTACTTTTTTTGTTTGCGAAAAATTTTTCATGACTTGCTCATCCTTCCCCATAAAAATAAAAAACCTTTTCTAAAACCCAAAAAGGGGGGTTTTAATATGAGGGGAAAAAAAAAAAAATTTTTCCCAAATTTTTTGCTATGATATATATATATTATGGATGAATGTTGTAAATTTAAATTGGTTCTTTTTTTGCATTTTAATAATGGGGTTTGAAGGCCCAAACCCTGGGTTTTTATTTTTTTTTTTTGGGCAAGTGTATCAATAAAAATTTTTTCAAACAAAAATTTTTTTTGTTGGGATCACATTGATAGAATTTCCCCCATATCTTTATGCCCAAAAAAGGGAGTGTCTTTTTTTGTTAGGGAATGATGAATCGCTTAGGGGCATCAAAAAAGGGCCCATTTCTAAATTTCCCAAAATACAATCATGTGAAATGCTTCTGAAAAATTAATCTTCCTAAAATTTTGCCTTTTAACCCCAAATTTTTTTTTAATCGCCCCAAATCAACTGGTTCTTTATCACTAAAATTTTTTTTACCCCTTTTTTCCCTTTCTTCGGTTGAAAAGGTTAAAATTTCCTTTTTGGACCAGCCCCCTAGAAAAAATTATAGGAAAAAAAAATTTATTTTTAAATTCCCCCAACCAAATGGCGTTCAGGTATATTTAATTCATTTTGTTTTAATTAGATCTATCAAATTTTTCTATATTCCCCAAAAAAATCAAAAAGTTGTCTGTATTTTTTTTTTTTTTAAAAAGGGCAAGTCTGTGCCCCGGGATACAGAAAGAAGCATTCTGACCAAACCCCTCTTAATACTTTCCCCAAATAAAATTCCCCTAACGGTCTTGAAAAAATTTCCAAAAAAAAAAAAACCCCAAAAAAACATGGTTTATCGTAATGCCCTTTTCCCCTTTTTCCCTTTTGGGAAATTTCAAAAAAAAGGGTTTTTGGAAAAAAAAAAAGGGCTTTTTTTTTAATTTTTGGGCGAAATAGGTGCCTCGCCCCCCCTAGTTCTATGAACATTTTTTCCAATGTAAAAAAGTCTTACATCAATTCTATTGTCTACATTTTCCATTGTTTTTTGCCCATGAACTCTTGTTCATTTTTTTTTAAAAAATTTCCCTTTTTTTAGATTTTTTTTTGGGGGAATTGCGCTTTTTGGGATTGGGATCGAGGGAAAATTTAACATAAAGGGGAAATCCCCCAAAAATTTTTGAGTATGCTTTTAAAAAACAAACCATTATTGAAAAATTTTTTTAAAATTCTTATAGTGGACTATTATCGGGGGTTTTTCATTCAAATTTGGAAAAATTTTTTTATTTTGCTCTTGGAATTGGGAGGAATGATGCTTTTACCGGAAAAAGGGGAAAAACTGAAATGTTTATCGTGCAATTCTTTGGGGTAATGTTTTTCCCCCAAGAACATATCCATATAATTAAAATTTTTTGCCCATCCCTTTGTCCCGAGGATTTTTCCCGGGTTTCCCTGAAAATTTTACCCGGTAGGGTAAAAAAGGTTTTTTACATGCTATGACCATATAGATTTTTTGCATCCCCAAAATGAAATGAATGATGACGTTCATCTGGGGGGAAATTAGGTAGAAAAAAAATTATTCGCTATAGCTTTTTTTTACTGCATTGACAATCCCCGTATGCCTTTTTTTTAAAAAGGGAAAAAATTTTTAAATTTGGGTTTAAAAAAACAAGGGGTTTCCCGTCTTTTGGGAAAATTTTTTCATCGCATCCCAAGATAATCCCCCGGGGGGGGATAATTAAAAATTTTGGGGGCCCCAAAAAATTTTTATCTAAGCATATCCTTCGAAATTCCCCCAATACACCACCAAAATAATAAAAACAGACTTTAAAAATAAAACCGGGGAAAAATTTTCCCCCCCTTTACACTCCCGAAAAGATCCCAAAAAACCCCTTTAGCTCTCATATAATCTTTTCGCAAGTTTCATTCCCAAAATTTTTATAGGGTTTATTTTTGGGGTTTGGGGGTTTGAATCATTCCCCAAAAAGGCAATGTCATCCACAAACTATAAAGGGGAAAAAAAAACCCTTTTTTTTCACCAAATCAATTTGTTCCTTTTCAGGAAAACACTTCCCCAAAAACTCTACACATTGCTTATCACTTAAATTGGCCCCCCCAATTTTTTCCCAAGAAAATTTTTCTGAACTTAAAAAAAAACTATAAATCCTTTATTTTCAAATAATTTTTTTTCCCCCTTTTTCTTTACTTTGAAAAATTTTTTGTTTTTGAAAAAGTTTTGTTTTTTGATATTATTTTCCTTAGTTTGGGGAATAACATCAACCTTATCCTTTTCCTCATACAATTTTTAATGAACATATGGCAAAAAAAACCCTATTTAAAAAAAAATGGGGGGGGGGAAAATTTTGGAATTTTTTAAAATTTTTAAAACAGGCAGAGGGGCTTTGGGTATCTTTTTTTCCCCGGATGGGAGTGGTCTCTGGCCCCCAACATCGCCCTGGAGGGTTTTCCCCCCAAAAACCCCAAGTAGTGGCTTTGGAAATTTCCCTTTTTTTCAGGTGTTTGTTTTTTTCATCCCCGGGTTTTTTATACCTCAAAAAGATTATTATATAAATTTCTTAAATCTTCTTCTACCAGGGGGGAAAAAATTTTTTCCCCATCACCCCCCCCTATGAAACAAATTTTGTTTTTTCCTTAAAAAACATTTTATCAGATAAGCAAATGGGTAAGCTTGAAAAAAGGTTCTTTTTCGTGTTGGGGGTTGGGGATTGGGTTTTTAGTCGTAAAAAATGGGGTTTTTGTACAGATTCGAAATCTCCCCTTTTCCAAAAACCCTTCTTTTTTTCTTTCAAATTTTTTTAAAAAAATAAAAAGTGTTCCCGGGGCCCCCATTTTTTCCCAAAATTTAAATTTATCCTAAAATCATTTCCCGGGGTTTTGGTTTTGGGGAAAAGTTAAAAACTTTTCATCCCGGGATGGAAAGTAATCCTCTTTAAAAAAAAATATAATAAAAAACCCATCCAGAAAAAATTTTTTTTTTTCATGAGCTAAAATTTTTACTTGCCCCCAATCTTGAAAAATCTTTAATCCAACAAGGGATTTTTTCCTTTCTCATCGGGGAGGGGAAAAATTTTTAAAAAGTTTGGATTTTCCCCCTTTGAAAAATAGCGAAAATGACCCACAATCTCATAAAACTTTTTTTTTTCTTTGGGGGGGCCAAAAACCCTAAACGTTTATGAAATATCATTCAAATACTAAAAAAGTTATTATATCCCGCAATTTAACGGGGAAAAATTTATACCCGCCCCGATTAAAAGGGCGCTATCTAGTGGGGGGGTATGGGGGGACATCTCCGCCCAAAAACGATCGGGGGAAAAAATGGGGAAAAGTCGGGGCCCAGGCAAGGGGTTTTGATCTTCATTCTTCCTTTATCCATTTTTTTTCTCCGATGAATTCCGGGGGCTTTTGTTTTGATCCCCCCAAAGGGCCATATTTATCAATATTCACCCGGAACAAAATTTTTCGCAACTCCATCCTAGAAAAAAAAAAATATTATAAAAAGGGTTTTTTTTTCCCCGGGACAATTTTGTATGTTACAACTAACCTGAATCCCCCCCCCCAAATTCCGTAGTTTGAGCGATAATGATATCGGAAAGGTACCCAAAAAAATCCATTCAAACCCTTTTGGGTCGATCGAAAATTTTGGGTTTGGGGGAGTTGAATTTTTTATTCTTTTTAATTCCGGGGGTTTGGGGTGACATTTTTCCAAAAAACCCCCTTTCCCTGTTCCCCTTTTTTTGGGTTGGGGAATTCAATTTTTTTTTTTTCCCAAAAACCCCCAAAGACTCTGTGCGATCTCAAAAAAAAAGGCCCTCTCGGGGATAAAATTATCGCAAACCACTCTAAGCTTTTTTTTTCGACACTTCAAAGCATTTTTTTTTATCATTTTACCCCTTTTTCCCCAAAGCAAACGCCGTTCGTCCTGGGGTTTATTTGCGAATTTTTTTTACCATATGGTAATTCCCTTACCCAGGCATTTATTTGGCCGGGGCGAAGAGTCATCATCGTCATTATCCAATTTCACACGCTTTGTTGAAGAAGGACCTCCCCGACAACTCTCGCGTTGATGGCGACGCGGGGGTTTACTCGATAAACGATTTACCACAATTAAAAAATAACTTTTAAAAGCTTCGATGGGGGGGGGGGAAACTTCGGGGGTTTTTCCCCCATCTCTTTTTTAGGGAGTGGACTGGGTCACCTCCGTTTAAATTTTTCCCCCCCCCTCGCCGGGGTGCATGATAAAATTTTTCCCCTACTGGGGAAAAAAAGTCAGGTGGATTCGTGTGAAGGTTTCCCCCCCAAAAAGCCCGGGTTTTTTTTCAACTCAATGTAACCCCAAAAACCAATTGGATAAACGATATGCTCAAAAGGGGGGGCTCAAGGTGAAAAAGGGGGGCCCTTGGGCGATAACATCTCCCAATAATAAAAGGTCATCCCAAAAAGGGGGAAATGTTCCAAAAAAGATAACCCCCCTTTCCCCCGGTAAGGGTGTCTCAAAATTTTTGGACAGACAACTTACACAGTTATGTGCCCCCTTTTCCCCCCAAAAAATTTTTTCCCTCCCCCCGGCCCTGAGTTACCCCCTTTTGTCCGGGGGTTCCCCTATGAGACCCCCCCCCCCCTTGAATTATATGCAATGTCCCTTCAAAAAGGTTTTTTTCAAAAAGGTTTTAAAAAAAACACTTACACAAAGCTGGGGAACCCCCTTTTCCCCCAAAAAGGCCCCCGGGGGTGCGTTTTCCCCCAAAAACTCAAGGTCACTTCGGGGTTCCGGAATTTTTGGAAACCCAAAAAAACACCCCCCTTTTTAAAAAGGCCCCGGGGGTTGGGGGTTGGGGGGCCCCAAAGGGGGTAAAAAAGGGGGGGAGATCCAGAACCCTTTTTAAAAAACCTACTCATCTACTGTTTACAAAAAACCGGAAACCCTTTTTTTTCAGGGTTTTTAATTCTTGGGGAATTTTTCCCCCAGTTCAAAAAAATTTTTCACATTATATATCATTAGATTTATTCATCTAAATTTTATATAATGGGGAAAGGGGGAATTTTTCTTGAACCAAAGGGTTTTTAAAAAAAAGGAAAGTATATAAGTTGATCTGCTATATAGTGTTACTCAAAAAGACGTATATAAGTTGATCTGCTATATAGTGTTACTCCCCCAAATGCTAAGAAAAGGTGGTGGAATTTTTTAAAAAACCGAACTCAAAAGGAAAACCTCATCTATGAGCCTTGAAAATTATTTACTAAGGTAATGATGTCAAAAAAGGAAATAAACTTGAAAAAAACCACTTTTTTAAAAAGGCCCCCATAAACAAATTTTTTTTCTTGATAACAATTTAAATTAGTAAACTCACAAAAAATTCAGAAAGTTGGGGGGTAATGAATTTTAAAAAAAGGGGGGGGCAAAATCAATATACGGGAAAAAAAAATTGGGGGAATTTCCCCAGTAAGAAATAAAAAAAATATTCCCCAGCGAAAAAAAGGGGTAAAAAAACATCTGCATATGGGGGAAAAAAATATGAACATCTGCGAAAGAAGGTTGTGGATAAATGAATTCCAAAACAAGCATGCCTTTAAAAAAAGATGGGGGAGTTGGACAACCCCAAAAAATCAAAAAACCCAAAAGGACCTGCGTAAAAAAATTTTGGGCCCCAACACCGGGGGGGAAAGGGGGAAATTTTCAAACGTGAAATAAAAAGGGGGTTTAAAATTTTAAAAAAAAAAGGGGAGCTCAAATTTTTAAAAAAGTCACTACTGGGGGGAAGCGAAATTTTTTTTTTGGGGGAAAAAAAAAAAGGGGGGTCTTTAGGAAAAAGGGGTAAGCAAAAAGGGGGAAAGACCAAGCCCCCCTTGAAAGGGGCTGATGATAAAATTTAAAAAGAAACAATTGAAAAAATTATTCTTTTTTTTAAATTTCCCTTTTTTTAAAAATTTTGATTTTTTTTTTTTTTTTTTTCTCTTGAAAAACTCTTAATTTTAAATTGATATAGGCAAAAATTTTTCTCAAAAAAGTAATAAGTACCTTTTTGATTTTCTACAAAAAAAAGAGATCAAATCGATATTTTATGATTCCCCTCATTTTTTTTTTTTACCCCAAAAACCTTTTTAAAAATTCAATTTTTTTTTTCCTCTTTTGTTTTTTTCTTTTTTTCTTTCCCCTTTTTTCCCCTTTTTTTCCCCCAAAAAAGGTATCATTTTTTTTCCCCAAAAAATTACCCATCCATTTCCCAATGTTGGTTTTTTTGAGCGATTTAAGGCCTGGAAAAAACGATTTGTGGGAACCTTGAAAAAAAAAACTTTGGTGGTGATTTTTTTTTTAAAAATATATTCCATCTAAATTTTTGGGGGAAATAAAAAAAAAAAAATGGACGAGTTCCTTCTATATATTAATGGGCAATATTTTTAATGGGTATTTTTTCTTCTTTTAAAAAACTTCCCCCGGAGGATACCCTTTTTTTTTCCATTACTTTTTTTTGATATGTTTCACGATGATTCTCGATTAAAATCAGAATATGGTTCATGGTTTATAGGGGGAAAAAACATGAATTTTTTTTTTTCCCCATCAAACATCTAAGGGGGGATTAATTTTGAAAAAAAAAACCAGTGGAATTCTTTTTATTACTGTTTCATCGCCCTCCGTCTAAATCAGATCATATTTTCCGAAATTAAATCATTTTTTTTCCCCCCAAACCCAACCCCCGGACGTGGAAATTTTTTTTTTGGAGATATTTTAATATAATGTATGCGTTGGAAAATTTTGGGGGGAAAATTACATATGTGATTTTTTGAACTAGGTTTTATTCATTTTTTAAAAAAACCAACTGAAAACAAGAAAATTTAGAAATTTTAAAGTTTTGGGGGGGAAACCAAAACCCCAAAAAGCTTTTTGGGAAAAATTTACAATCCAATGATCCAGTAGTTGCTTACAAGGGGGTTTATAGACAAACTAAAAAAACCCAATTGACACTTGCACAGTGGGAAAAAAAAAAAACACAATAAAAAAAACAAAAAAAAAAAAGGGATTTGGTTTGGGGGGGGGGCCCCCTTTTTATTTCTATACACCTAGGGGGTAAATTAAAACCCAAAACTTGGGAAAAAATATTAAAAAAAAAAAAAAATGAATATAAAACTTATAGGGAAAATTTTTGAAAAAAAACCGAGAAACCAAAATCTTTTTTTTTCAACAAAATATCTGGGGGCAAAATGACCAAAAAAAATTTGGGGGAAAAATAAACGAAATAACAAAAAGTAAAAAAGGGGAAAAAACAAAAAAATTGACATCGAAAAGGGGGAAAAAGGCAACAAAATATCAACCCCCGAAGAAAAGGCTAAAAAAAATTTAAAAGTTTTGTTGAGATTGGCGGAAAAAAATGGCAAATTTTTAAAAGAAAAAACCAAAAAAATAACCAACTCCCCGGGGGCAGAAAATAAGGGGGGGTTTTTTCTGGGGGTTGAATAGTACTTCCCCCCGGTCCTGATAAAATTCATAAAACCCCCCTAAAAAAAAAAAATCCTCTTTTTAGAACCTTTGGGGCCTAATTTTTTAAATTTTTTAAAAATTTTCCCCAAAAAGGGAAAAATCCCAAAAATTTTTTTAAAAAAAACTTCCCTCAGATTTTTTTTAAACTGGTGAAAAAAAATAAAAAAAAGAAATATACACCCAAAATACATTTTAAAAAACCCAAAAGGGGTTTTTGGGAAAAGTATCAAAAATAGATTTATTTTAAAACCCCCCAATATAATAATATTTTTATCCGGGGCCAATACGGGGTTTTTTTTTTTAAAAAGGAGAAAAACTGTTTTGAAGTAGTCAACAAAATCAATGTTTTTTTTCCAAAAAACCCCCAAAAAAAATTTTTTACCCCAAAAATTTTTTTGGGGGTGGGCCCAAAAGGGATAAAAGTGGATCAAAAAACCCCCCCAAAGTTTTCCAATTTTGGTTTGGACTTTTTTAAGGGTCATTAAAAAATAAAGCAAAAAACTGTAAAAAAAAACAACTCCTCAGAAAACCCCCCATAAAATAACTGGGGGAAAAAGGGGGCCCCTTTTTTGGGGTTATTCTTTTTTTGGTATCATAAAATATTTCAAGATTCGGGTTTTCATAAAATAACATCTTTGGGGGGGGTCCCAATAAGCACACAGAGGTCATAATTCGGTTGAAAAGGGCGTTCAAGCCCTTTTTCCCAAAAAAAAAATCCTTTTACTTATGTCTTGTAATATTTTGGGGGGGCGCTATGGATCCAATCGAAAAAGCCCCTCTTGCGACGTCCATCGACGTTAAAAAATGGAAAAAAATTCAAATATAGGAAAATATAAGCCAGTGGGCAAAAAGGTCGTTCTGGGGTTTGGGTTTAGTTTATATCATTTCCCCAAAAAGGGCTTTTTCAAAAAATGGGATTCCCAAAATTTTTTAACTATAAAAAAAGGGGGTTTTTTTGAATATAAAAATAATATAAAGTCAGCCTTCCTTTCATTTCTTTTACTCTGTGACCTGATAATCGAGGAAAAAAAAAGACTTTTTTTAAAATTTTTAAGGGTTGTTCTAAACTCTAAAGGGGAAAAAAAAGAAAAAACCATTTTACGATCAAAACCAAATTTTAACTCATTTTTAAAATTTCCCCGCCCCCCAAAAAAGAAGAGAGATAAATATTTATTTTCTTTTTGAAAAAATATATTTTGAATTTTTTTTCTAAATCGTTAAAAAAAATGTAGATCATATTACGAAAGATACTTCATTAGCACTATTAATGATTTTAAAAAATTTAT
>JAFIRS010006943.1:0-30069 GCA_018342105.1 Gonioctena quinquepunctata | reverse complement strand
AGCTTAGTTATTGAGACTAAGAAGGTTTATTTTATTTTTTACTTTTCAGTTCCGTATTTCGTGGGTTTTAAGTTTTTGTTAAAAAGTTTATTTTTCAATTCTTAGTGGCTGAAATCTACTAATTACTACCTACTTGCTTACCCACCTTACTTCAACTATTACCAGTTAAATAATATGATTATCTATTTTTCTATTTGTTGTAATATAAATTATTTTTGTTGTTCTGGTTAGTTTATTTCATTACTTTGTATATCATTCCATCCTCTCATAGAATATAATGATTTTGACGGATGTGGAATAATGACAGTAGCGATCTGTCATTGTCAACTACATATGTGTGTGCCAATTTTCACAAGTGGAAAATCAATTATCCCCCGTTTTGCCACCCGTAAGGGTGGATAATTTCATTCCAAATCCAAAAATGAGGTATACCCTATCTATTAAAAAAAGAATAATCCAAATCGAAGAACCCAGTACAAAGTTATGCCTGATAGAATCGGTTAACGGACCAGAATTCAGAGGGTGAGTGATCAATATCCTTCATTTTGCTACCCTTAGGGGTGGATTTCATTTTTTAAATAAAAAAAATATCAAATGGGACCAACTTCAGAGTACACTCTATCCACTGCAAAGAGAATTATCGGTATGGAACATCTCAGTAAAAAGTTATGCGTGATCATACATAAAAAAAATTATAAAAAAAAATTAAATATACGCGTCGACTAGAGAACCTCCTCCTTTATGGTTTCGTCGGTTGAAAATATACCCTAAACCTCATCACTCATTTCATGAATAGAACATACTTCCTTTTCCAGGGCTCAACAACAACAAGTAGGAGGTGCATCAGTGGGATATCCTCTTCCTCAAGTCCTTGCAAATCTATAAATGGAAGAATTTGAGACTAAGGCCATAGAGTCATTTGACCACAAGCCTACGATATATTCGTTATATAGCACCGTGGCTCGGAATATCTAAATGAATTCTTTAATGATTTCGATAATATCCACCACAACATTGAATTCAATATGGAAACAGAGTAGGCAGATTGAGACCTTAGAGAGAACTAGGGTCGTAAACTGGGGAGTAGACAGATTGAATCCCAGGCGTCAAGTCATAAAATTCAAAGTAACTACATCTGAGGAGTAGGCAGATCAAGGCCTCATTATAAATCACTCTCTTTCCTTCTTAAGTGACTACACCAAAGGAGTAGGCAGATTGAGACCTCAGTATGAAAGTCACCTACTTCCTTTACCGATATTAATAATTTTTCATTATTTCGAAAGTGGCTCCAAAGTGGGAACCGAAACGTCGAAATTATCGAATTTCCAGACGCGGTTCATGACCGCGGAAACCTTATATAAGATACACCAAAATTCTTTCAAAGTCGTGAAGTGCTGACGTCCACAATCAGAAGTATTTCTTTGAAATCTAATATGATGATGAGATGATACTTTGACCCACTCGTTTTATTGGTATTTTATATTGTTGTATCAGTTATTGATAATCAATTATTTCACAATTAATGTTAATCATGATATCAATTGGAATCTATGAAATATAAATTATGGATGGCGGCTTTTTTGTTGGAGCTTATTAGGTTTATAACTGATTATCTTTTTTTTTATTATACTCAGCAATAAAACATATCAAAGCATTACCGCAAATCATTTATTGGATTTTGTACCATTATAAAACGCCTGCAGATAATATGGGGTGGAAACAAAAATAATCGAATATATTATCTGTATGGCATTCTCTCCATTAGCACATACAGTGCGGTCCATAGGTATGGAATAAATGAATTTTTAGCTTTATTATGTATTTTTTTTTTAAACCTGAAACAAGTCGATTTCTATTGTCAATTTGACAATTTATAGTATGAAAATATTACACCCTTCTTGCACCCCCTCTGAATTATGAGCACCCCCTCAAAAATTTTAAATAGGAAGGGAGGTCGTGTGGCATAGTAATTCTTGAAGAACAAAAATATTTCCAAAACTGAAAGTCACAAAAACACTGATCATAAATATTAATATAGAGGGTGTGCCATTGATATTATGCCATATAGCACAGGTATTTTTTTGGACTGAAATATGAGGATATAACTGAGTTACAACCATTTTTGAGAAATGAAACGTAAATTAACATAAGCACTCCAAAGTTTTCCTTTAGCTGTGATTGGTTTTTGTCCAGGTGTTCTAGCATAGGGTATGTAGTAAATGTCAGGAGATTCATGTACAAAAATATCACACACCTCTTTTGCCAACTCTTTGAATCGTGCGCTACTGATTCTGAACAACAGTTATGAATAATTAATGCTGTTTGGAAAATCAAAACTGGAGCCTACTTTTCGTCTGAAGATTTCTTTAATTCGT
Organism: Gonioctena quinquepunctata; assembly: GCA_018342105.1. Classification (NCBI taxonomy): domain Eukaryota; kingdom Metazoa; phylum Arthropoda; class Insecta; order Coleoptera; family Chrysomelidae; genus Gonioctena; species Gonioctena quinquepunctata. The sequence continues at coordinate 27,694 of JAFIRS010006943.1, read as the reverse complement.
TCTTCACGATCATTCTCGATAAATCGTTCCTTAGAAACGATTTATTCTTCTCATGAGGAGACATAGCAATTTTGCCTTCATCGGGACTTAATAATAAATGTTTCACACTCTGAAAAATAAAATAAAAAGTTTCAAAATGGAATACTGAAATACGAAACTACATTTACATTTGAAGGAGTTGTTTCTTTTATCTCGTAAGGTTCTCCAACAGTCGCTTTTTCATTGTAATATCTTAGAGGAGTCAAGTTGTTCTCTAATACCAAGTCGGAGGTAGACACAGTAGTATTTTGGCTAATATCCGACAGGTTGATGATTGTTGAATCTGAATCGTACCGTGTTTCACATGATACATCAGACTTACCACTAAAATTATCACCTTTTAAGGAGTTTTCCATAATTGCTGGATGCAATAGAGCCTAAAAACGCATTTTATTCAACTCAGTTCCTATATTGAATAATCAACGGTTTACCTCTTGTACAGATTTGAATTCGTTGTATTTCTTCAGAATTGTTTTACGAAGACCAAGAACTGGTATCAGTTCTTTGCTGTCTTCATCATTCAAATTTTCGAAGACATCAACATCAATTTGTTGCTCTAGAAATAATTTGAGTGAATCAATCGATTAATATGAAGAGACAGACACGAAATAACATATCACCTAACATGTGTATAAAGTAGTAAATACAAATTTGGAATTTTTTGTCTATGATAGATTTTTAAAATTTTATAATCAGAAAACGAATTAAATAATAAAATTGAAAGTAAAGAAAATGAGAGACAAGCTTTTACTCAAAAGCACTAGGCACCAAAAACTGCAAAATGTTGGCCCACGTAAATACCAATGAATTAAAATAAGTAATGATATTGATGTGATGTAAATTATATTAACATATTGTAATAACGCCATGAAATATCTTATCAACAATTTGGCGCGTAAAAAAACATGTGAAGCATTGATTTAAGATGATTCGGAGACAGGGAATTGAATGTAACCCATGACTTCTTCCTAAAAGAAGTACTATATGAATGGTTTACTATTACAGAAAACTAGACACGTTGAATAGTAAAGTAAAAGTAATCTTCGTGTCAAACTCATTCTATTAAGTAAGTGAGACATGTCCTTATCAATCCGTTACAAATGATGAAAATGAGTCATTTTGTAGGTTTCATGTTATAAAGAAAATGGCGAGACTTTCCTTCAAATGTTGGTATCAACTCGGGAAGTTCCCAACCTCGCAAGTATTCAAACACACCATACATTTCATCAACATAGACTCGTAAATAATAGTACTTATTTGAACTATACAAATAAACAAATAAAAATATGTAAATTATTCACAAGTCTCACTTCGACCTCCGACCGGAATGGCATACAGCACAAATAAAATATAAAAAAATAGTTAATATAGGAATCCAAATATCAGAATTCAAACAGGTGCATGTTCCGCGCGTGCGTATTTAGTAGGGTGAGACGACGCCATTGCTAAGTGGGGCGATTTATACAATTGTGTTGAAATATTATAAAATTTGTGCATATGAAATGAAAAGTGCACAAAGGGTGTAACTTGAGTCCAATGTGTTGTAGATATATTCCATATAATTTTGTAATGGAAGATGTGCATATTTTTGTGTATTTTTGGGCAATGTAGAAGTGCATAAATACTATACAAATTGCCTTAAACAAATATTTGTTGTATTTCACAAAACGCTTATGATGAAAGATTGCACTATTGCGTAAAATATCTGCACAACTGTGCCTTACACAACGTTGTGCATAAACCTGCTGCAGTCTTTTTTCTCTGTGCAATCATAATTAAAATGTATATTTTTCGAGTTTAGGATAAATGAGCCATAGTTAAATCAAATACACACACAAATATTTTTCAATATGACGTGTGTCAGCTACTTATAAATATCAAAATAACATTACATTATTTATGTGGGTTTTGTGTCTTGAACGACTTTTTCCTGACGTTTAGCAAAACAGATAAGAAAATACCTGATTTTTTCTTATGGGGTTATTTGAAATCAAAAGTATATTTCAATAGACCAGGCAATATTGCAGATTTGAAAGAAGGATAACGGAAGAAATTAACATCATAACCTATGAGGTCCTACAAAATGTTGTACGAGAATTCCAAGATCGACTTGCTTATTGTCAAGAAGTGAATAGTGGTCATTTCCAACATTTAATCGAAAAATAGGTACTTCCCAAACATTGTTTCCTTCATTCTACGTAAAGTATCAAAATTTTACATTTTCAAAATAAATTTTCTCAGTTATGATTGCACCAAATTTGAAAAACTCAATATTGCTGAACAGAGAATGAATATCCCTTTTGAACAAGGTACCTCACGACCTCCCCTTCTCATTAAACATTTTTGAGGGGGTGAAAGAAGGGAGTAATATTTTCATTCTGTAAATTGTCAAATTGACAATAGAAATTGACCTGTTTACGGTTTAAAAAAAATACATAATAACGCTAAAAATTAATTTATTCCATACCTATGAACCGCACTGTATAATTTCACAGAATTCCCTTGTATAGTTCAACCACCAAAAAATTCCGATTAATTATTTAAGTTGGGTCTCCGATCTCGTTTCATTCTTGGTTGAACTTGGTTGAACTTGGTTGAAATATTATTTTTTGTGAAGGAATAATAATTATTGATATGTTAAAATAATAACCTGAAGAAGAGTAATGAATCAGGAAATATTTACAATTATAGGACAAAGAAATCAGTTTTTTTCGTTGTTCCGATAAGTTAAGCGTAAATTCTTAAACTAATCTCTGGAATATTCAACAATCTTGAGAGTTTCAAAATTGTAATACAATTATTTAGGAAGATAACGATAATAAGTCATTATTTCGAGGCGTCCACAATGAATTTTTGATTTGATTTTTTTTCTCCAGAGCTGTGGTTCCACCTCCATAGCTTGTGATGACTGGGTCGAATTGATGTGGGTTTCTCAGGATAACTTATAGAATTTTCTGAACGGGTCTTAAAAAACTAGAAGGAATATAATACAATGGAGAGTTGAGATGAACATTTTCGTAAGCAAACAATATAATGAGTTAAAGAAAATAATATAATCATTCTGCCAAACTTATTGTTTTCCTTTAGTTGAAAATTCGAATTATGAACGCTAGATGACGCCCACTCCTTGGACTCCCACAACTGAATTTCTTCAGCTCTACTATTTTTCCGGCAGGGTTTTGATGTTAGATCCACATTGAGAGAACAAATCCCTACGTTTCCATTTTCATTGAATAGAAAGCATGCTGCAGTTCCATCAATAGAATTTTTGCATTGTTCCGGACTGTCATGTGTGCGATTAGTCGTTTGAATATTTTCAGTTAATTTCGATTTTCCAACATTACACATTTATGTGGGTTTTTGTAACAATTATTTTCCGAATAACTCATCCACCAATTTCGTGTGGAAATTATTTGACGAAATCTGAAGGGAAAAACAGAAGTGTGTCATAAAAAGTTACCAAAGGAAGTATTCTGTTCAATTATTTTTTTTCATATTTTTTGTCGTGAATTCCAAAGGCTAAATATTTTTTTCAGCACGTTACTGATTACTTGAAAATTTCTTCATAACTATATTCAAAGTTAACAGAACGCATTGAAGAATTACAACCATTTTTTTTATTTTTCCCTTCTATTCGCATATGAACTCCTGATAATCAATGCGAAAACCTACATTTACATCAACTAATAATTTTCTGTCTGATATCAAGGTGGCCCAAAGAGTTTCCGTTGAAAAATATTAGTTTTTCAGCCAAAATCAACAATTTAGATTCCGTTGGTCTGGGAAACACCTAAAATTAATTCTTTGTAATTCAGTTGAAAGATGGAATAAAAAAAATTGATATAGTTATAGAAAAAAAAAACATTGTGGAGTCATCTCCACACGTATAATGAATAAAAGGGTGAATAAGGTGAAATCTGTTTCGAACTTCGAATAAACTGAAATGAATTAATTAAATTCCACCTCAAGCATGGGGTAACATCAAATTTGTTCAAAATGGCATATAAATCTTTACATTTTGAAGAGATATGAAACTTTATATAATGCTTTACGAAATCATGTTGATTGACATTTAAAAAAATGTTAGGGTGAAAATTTCCATTCTATTATGGAGAAAGTTGGATTAAAATCATTAGAATTATGTCGATACATCTTGTGTAGCTGAGCTAAGCTACAAGACGAAGGAAAGGAAATGCGCATGACTAGTGGCATCTAGTGAGCAAAGTTATTTCAATTTAATAGAATCAGGAAAAAACTATAGCGCCATCTAGTTTATATCTACCAAAAGAAATTGACCTGTGGTGACATCTATGAGAAAAAGGGAGAAATTCATCAAAAATATGGAAAGGCACCATTGTTGGTCCAAGTAAAAAAATTGGACAGCTTCCGCACCAGCTTTCTACGTCATCTCGACACTGACCCAGTACAACCTCTGTCTGATCTTGTCCAAGACCTTATTGACTTCCAGATGTCCTTCTGATTATCCTTCATGAATTTCCCTCAAGACTTTACTAATATTTTCCAACAAAGATGAAAGTATTTCAGGTTTTTGAAAATTTAACTCTAAAGGAGTAAAATGTGGGTTGGAAGTCTGTACAGTTAGTTTTAAAGTTAGGATAATGAAAATTGGTATTTGAGGGTTTTTGTTACAAATAAGGAATACGTGTTTTGGTGTTTTAAGTAATTAAGTGTTTCAAAAGTAACCCAAATTAAGTAGGTCGCAATTAGTATATATTAGCCACAAAAAAGTAAATAATGAAAACTTTTGAACAAAAAATTAAACCGAAGAAAAAGAAACTCAAAAGCAAAAAATAAAATGAACCTCTTCAGTCTCAATAACTAAGATCCAAAACTAATGTAAGTATCTAATTTTGAGTCGGCGCTGTATGGGGTCGGCTTTAGAATAGCCCCATGGTAAATCCTGCCTGTCGTAAGAGGCGACTAAAAGGATAACCGTAGGTGGAAGATGGTCTCATCGCCCGATGGAATACCACTATATCGACTTTGTGTGCTGTGAAATGGATCATTCCATGTTTCAGTGTTCGGTCGATACTTTCCGGTCTCCCTCTTTCCTTTTCCCCAATTCCTCCTTTATTTTCAGGTGCATCCTAATGGTAATAATGATGAAGTCTCCTAGAGTAAAACACTCCGGAAGCAAAATACCTCTCCATCCGGATTTCCGGGCGAGAGGTACTCGAGGGGACTCAACATCAAAGATTAATTTTTGTAACATCCGCGGACTCAACAAGAACATTAATGACGTCCACCATCACCTACAGACGAAAAAACCGGATATTCTGGCTCTAACAGAAACACAAGTAAACTCGTCCACCAACAAGGTCCATATGCTTTGTCCTGGTTACGAACTCCATTCTCGATTCAGGTTCGAAGGTGGAGTCTGCCTTTGCGCTAAGGCTAACCTTTCATGCCAGCGTGAAGAGAGTTTGGAACCGAAAGACTTTGATGTGATGTGGTTCAAGCTATCTGATACTAAACTGACTAAGTTCCTCTGCTGCCTTTACCTATCACCTAATGAACCTTCATATAACGACCTCTTTGAGTTTTTATCACTCAAACTGGACTACATTCAGGAGAACCATCCAACAGCTGAAACCATAATCATGGGAGACTTTAATGTACATAACGCTGCCTGGCTCAAATTCTCCAACAAAACAGATGATGCGGGTCGTCAAGCCAAGGCCTTCGCCATCACTCAAGGTCTAGAACAACTGGTCGAGCTACCAACCCGCATCCCTGATGTCAACAACCAGTCTGCCAATACACTAGATCTTTTCCTCACCACCAATCCTGACCCGTATAGAATAGAAGTTTGTGCCCCACTTGGAAACTCTGATCACACCCTCATCTCCACAACATGCTCTTTCCATTTACCATCGAGCTGCACAATACCACCCCGTCTCATGTGGCATTACGATTCGGCCGACTGGGAAGGTCTTCGTATGTTTTTCTCAGCGTTTCCATGGAAGAGAGTTTGTTTCTCTTCAGTAGATCCAACACGATGTGCTGAGACAATTTCTGAAATCATCATGTTGGGGATGCAAACCTACATACCGAATACCGAAAGAAGAAAATCATCCGATAAGACCTGGTTTAACAGAAACTGCTCTAGAGCTGTGGCTTCCAAACAGGCAGCATACCATCGATGGCTAAAAAATCCGGGCCCTGAGACCAGAGCAGCATATGTCGAGGCTAGAGGCATATGCAAAGAGACAATAGAATGCTTAAAAGATGCCCACAATGCCAAAATAAGATCAAAACTTGCTGAATGTCCTAACGGATCCCGTTCATTTTGGTCTTTCGCCAAAGCTGTGGGAAGAAACTTCACTTCAGCTCATTTCCTCCTCTAACCAAAGAAGATGGAGCACTAGCACGACTGCCCAGGAAAAAGCCAATATCTTTGCGCACCTATTTGCTGGAAATTCCACTCTGGATTCATCGGAGAAACAACCCCGAACATTACACCTATTGACAGTCACATGCCCGAGATCACCTTTCGCCAACGTACTATCAGAAAGATTTTGCTGGGTCTCAACACCAACAAAGCCTGTGGATCTGACGGAATCCGCCGATTGTTCTCAAGAAATGTGCCCCGAACTAACACCTGTTCTTTGCAAGTTGTTCAACCACTCTTACAATTTGGGGTATTTCCGTCCAATTGGAAAATTGCAAGAGTACAGCCAGTCCCTAAAAAAGGCAAAAAGGCCCTACCTAGCACTGCTATCTATTATTTCAAAGGTCATGGAAAAAGCCATCAACATCGAGCTCATGAAATATCTGGAAGACTCAGGAATTGTCAACGATAGGCAATATGGCTTCCGCCATCAGAGATCAACTGGTGACCTGCTCGCTTACGTCTCACATATATGGCAGCTATATATTGAAAAGTATGGAGAAACTTTAGCTGTGGCATTAGATATCTCCAAGGCGTTCGATCGAGTTTGGCACCAGGGACTCCTCGCCAAGCTTCCGTCTTATGGCTTGCCCCTCAGCTGTGTTCTCTGCTTGCTAGTTTTCTCTCAAACAGGTCTCTCCATGTAGTGGTCGATGGAGTTTCATCTGACCTCTACTCATGAATGCTGGTGTTCCGCAAGGATCTATTCTCGCACCAACACTATTTCTACTTCACATCAACGACCTGTTGAAAACAACTTCATGTCCAGTACACAGCTTTGCCGATGATAGTACCCTCCATACCGCTTTCTCTTCCAGGGCCCCTATATCAGCCCGTGAAACCAGAAATGAACGAGGAAGAAATGTTAATAATATAAATATGGACTTAGCAACAATTCTCGAGTGGGGATCTAATAACTTGGTAGAATTCAATGCAAACAAAACACAAGCATGTCTTTTCTCTAGAAAATCCGATCTCACTGTGCCTAACATAACTTTGTCAGGAGTAACCATACCACTGAAGTCATCCATATCGATGCTTGGTATTACTATCAGCAATAACCTTTCCTGGGAAAATCACGTGAGGTCCATTGCCAAAAGTGCATCCAAAAACTTGTTTTTTTGTTTCGTGCCAAGAGCTATTTCACCCCCACTCAGCTGCTTATGATCTATAAGGCACAGATCCGACCTGTCCTGGAATACTGTTCCCATATTTGGAGCGTGGCACCTAAACATATCCTGAGGCTATTGGATTCTGTCCAAAAAACGGCAATTCGTCTGGTCGGTGATGCCTCGCTTACAAACTCGCTCACTTGTCTGGAACACCGTAGAAAAGTTGACGATTTGTCTCTATTTTATAGATATTTTCATGGGCGATGCTCTTCTGAAATATCAACAATCGTTCCTGCTTTGGCAGTCTCTTCGAGAATAACCCGTCAAGTTCAGTCATCACACCCCTTCGTGGTCACTTTGGAGACCTGCAGAACATCACTTTCCAAAGAACTCGTTCATCCAACGAACAGCGAGGCTTTGGAACTCAATGCCTAGGGAGGTGTTCCCCGAGGCATACAACCTCCAGAAATTTAAGAAGAACACCAACTCCTACCTTCTTTCCCTTGGTTCCCACGATGTTCTCTGAACATTACAGGATATCCCTTTTCGTGGGAACCAGAACATATAAAAAAAAAAAAACAAACAATCAACGGAGATCATTAAATTACTTTAAAGAAATGATCAAAACAAAATAACATAGAAATGCAACGTGAAATCTCCAGCGATAAACAATAACATTCCAAAAATGTACTCTCCGCACGAGCACTCGCAACGACGTGTGCCCTCACGTGTGTGCCCGTTCGGGTAGCTGTCTCGCTGATATTGACTTCGAGAGAGCTCGGCAATTTCCGCTCATTCCGCTGCCATTATTTTACGCGTTACGTAATTAATTCGATTGTTTGTTTGTTTGGCACCGACTCAAATTTAGTTACTAACATTGGTATTGAAGCTTAGTTATTGAGACTGAAACGGTTCATTTAATTTTCTGCTTTTCACTTTCTTTTTTCGTCAGTTAATTTTTTGTTAAATCTATTAAATTTGAATTGATATACGCCTAAATTTTGGAATATGGAGACATTCCAGCTATTCCACCAACTATTGTTGGAAATCACACGGATTGAAATGTATGAACTGTCACCCTAAGTGTCATGCTTCTGTTAGATTTCTGTATGCATGCTACCCGAGTCGAGGTAAGCATCCCTAACAACACAGGGATGTCCTAGGTATGTCCTTTTTATGTACCGCGGTACAATGATTGGGACATCCAGGGGAAGTCCCGTGGAGGTTGTCCAGAGGACATCCCATCTGGTATATCCATAGGTTGTCCCATTCATGTCCCTGGTATTTCTGATATCCATTATCATATATAAGAATCGTCGAAACTCATCAAAATTTTCATTGAAAATTCAAAGGTGTTATTTTGTTTTGAAAATGTTTGTTTTTCTTCTGGAAAATATTTATTAAGAAAATGGAAATATATCTCAGAAATTTCTGGGAAGTGACCATTTCGCAAGCAGAATATTATTTATGCATAATATACCCTCAATCTATTTTCTCAAAGTATACACAAATCCCAAACACAATTGCATTTCGGTATCTGTGGTTTTGTCCTGTTTGGCTTTGGCAACATTGTTTGAATTATCAGGTGATCTGTCAACAAGTTAACAGTTAACCTCACTTTGCATAACGTTCAAGTTTCTAACTTTTCTTTGTTCGATGTAAAAAGATTAGCGGCATCCTTATTGTGTTTGACGATTTTTGTGATCATTTGGAGCATTTTATCAGTTATAGTGTTGTGTATATCATAGTTGAGAAATTGAAATAATAAGTTGAGTTTAAGGTTGGTAAAACAATAATTATCAAAATATTGAATGGAATCTTCTGGATCAGAAACTGAATTGTTCCAATAATATGGTTTTTCGATTCTGAATATTATGTTTATAGTATATTTATTAATCTATTATAGGTACATATTAATATAATGGGTCGTAGGAGGAACGTATCCTCAAGGCTTGAGAGAAAAAATACACTGAGTAAATATTATAAAAGGACAAGAAAACTTGGAAGACAACATGAAGAATCTTGAGAGGCTTGTAGTCCCAAGTAGCACAGAGTCATAAAATTAACATAATGACTTCTTATACCGTCTTAAAGACCACGTATTTGTATGTTTTAGAACCAAAAAGTTATTATGCGTTTTATAACCTTCAGGCGTTGCTATGACGTCGTGTAGTAGATATAACGAAAGTACAATGAAGAATTCTCGAGATGAAGTTGTACTGTGGTTTGTATGTAAATAAATTGTATGTGTCGTTGAGTAGAACTTGAGAGCAGTTGCTGTGAGGTTATTATGACAATGAACATATGTGGTTCTGATGGATAGATTTTTGAAACGTTTCTACGACTACATATTGTACTCATGTAATGTAGTTTTATCAACTGATAAACTTTGGTCATAATGATTACAGGGTTAGATTATTTTTGTTGGTTATGTTAATTTTGTTGGATAGGTATTTTGTATTACTTATGTAGAATATTCAGTTCCGTATGAATGATTAAAATGCCAAAACAAAAATCCAATCTGCCTTACAAGAGAACTGGAGCGTATAGAAGAATATAAAGAGGAAGGATTAGTGCCTACCCCAAAATTAACATGTAAAATAACTAATCAGTCTATCGGGACACTGCAAAAAAATGAAGTTCATCCAGTTCCTTCAATTCTTTTCATAACAAGGAAAGACATAAATAATATGTATGTGCATTTCAAGTGATAAATAAAAAATATTTAAATATAACTGTTCAACATCAACTTATGCTAATCAAGTATCTTTCGTAATATGGTCTACATATTTCAACGATTAATGAGAAACATTGATGAAATCTATTTTTTCTGAAATGAAAATAAATATTTATCTCTCTTCATTTTCGAGGCGCATGAATGAGTGAGTAGAATTTTATTTTGATCGTAAGAATGGATTTGCTTGGTCACTAGAGTTTCAGAACAATTCTTGAAGACACATAGATGAAAATCATTTTTATCTCGATAACTATAACGGTCACAGAGTATCATGAACGTGTAAAGGAAGGCTGACTTATATATTATATTGATATTATATAAAATATTTTGATATGGTATACATATATTGTATTATGACCTTCATGCATAATGATATAATGACTACACTAAGACCACAGAACGACCCTTTTGCGATGGCTTATATAAGTCTATATTGGCAAGTCATTACCACTACTTCATAACATCGATGTGACGTCTAAAGAGTGTGCCTTTTTGTCGTATTGGCATACATAGCGACGTCTTAGCATATTACAAGACATAAGTCATGGACTTTTGCGAAAGGTCTAGTAGACGTCTGTACAACCGAATTATGACCTCTGTGTGCTACTTGGGGTGGGCCTTCTACTAATCGATTAATGGCTGTAAATGATGATATTCATGTAACATTACCTTCCACAAGTTCAGATAAAATATTTCTAAGTTGATCAATGTGAATCAAGAAAATTTGTCTGATGGTTCATCCCTTAGAGAATTGAGCCCTACATCAAGAGAAGACCTAGTTCAGAATTATCATGTTGGGAACTTCCATGAAAATGTTGAAAATTCAAATGATAACATAAATTCGAAGGTTACTGAATGGGCCTTGAAACACAACATAACACATGCAGCAATAATACTTGGTGAGTATTTTTATCTATCATTGTAAATCCCAAAAGAGCTATAACATGATATCTGGATTAGTAATTTTTTTCATTGTCAATTCAATCTGCAATAATATTTTTGTTACAGGATCTTCTGAAGCCGTTGGCCATAAAAAACAGATTGAAGAGACTTTGCAGAAGTTTTTCAGGAGGACCAAGGAGAGAAGCCACAGAGAAAAAGATAATGCAATACCTGCAATAAATGCAACACCCTATTATGTGTACAATTTTCAACTAATTCACCTAGTCTTTTTTTGTTTATTTGTCATTTGAATTCATAAATAGGATGAGTTTTTGTTTGTCGTTTTTTTATCATATTTTTACACAATATGACATAATTAATTTCTGAATTAAACCCGTTTTGTGTTGACAATTCAACTCATATATGAAAAATCGCATATGTCACAGTGCAATTGTCAGTTTGACAGCGGCAAAAGTTAGCTGCAACTTTTACAGCGACAAATGCACTAGTGGCTTCTTCACTTATTCATTTGTTTATCAATTATCGCGGTGTTGGTTGCCAAAATAAATAAAGTTTGTATTGATATTGTCCTGACGAATTACACTCGATGTTTGTATTGATATCGGGTAAATTTGTGTTGTTAAAATTCTAAACTGTTTCCTTTAGTAATTTAACTCGAAAAACTGTCAACCTAAAAACGCTCCACCTTCGGTGTCGCGTTTGTGATAGTTGACAGTTTTTCTCGTCTAATTGCTAGGCAACAGTTTCTAATTAAACAACCCAAATTTACCCGATAAAATACAAACCTCTCGTGCAATTATAAGTAAGAATCTTATTTGGATTTCATTTTTTCCATATTTTCCATGAAATTTTTCAAATTGAATGAATGAAAGAAAAGGACATTCGAGGACGTCCAGGGGATGTCCCTGGGACATCCCTAGGGTCTCCCTTTGATGTCCATTGTCGGGACTCGGTACATCCCTGGGACGTACCAAAAGGACATCCCTTGGATGTCCTTTTCGGTGGAAAGTAGATGTCCCTGAGACGTCCCTAGTATGTACCATGTCACGACAAAGGATATTCCAGGGACGTCCTAGTAGCAAATAAAGGACGTCCCTGGGATGTACAGAGGATGTACTTGTGTTGTTAGGGACCAGTTGTATGGATTCCATGGTAATCCATTTATATTAGTTCCCCATGAAAATATATCCTTAAAACGACAACTGTGCCGGCGTAAATCATTTTAATGAATACATTCGAGGACGTCCAGGGGATGTCCCTGGGACATCCCTAGGGTGTCCCTTTGATGTCCATTGTCGGGACTCGGTACATACCTGGGACGTACCAAAAGGACATCCCTTGGATGTCCTTTTCGGTGGAAAGTAGATGTCCCTGGGACGTCCCTAGTATGTACCATGTCACGACAAAAGATATTCCAGGGACGTCCTAGTAGCAAATGAAGGACGTCCCTGGGATGTACAGAGGATGTACTTGTGTTGTTAGGGACCAGTTGTATGGATTCCATGGTAATCCATTTATATTAGTTCCCCATGAAAATATATCCTTAAAACGACAACTGTACCGGCGTAAATCATTTTAATGAATACCACTAGGAAAACTCATCCCTCGTCACAGCGGCGATAAAGGGGTGACAAAAATACGGTACTACCTTTTCATCCCGAACAAAAAACCAATAACAAAAATTGTAGGTAACCAACTTTCATGCTGCCAGAAACCCCCGACAGAGTGAGGCAAATCAGAAAGTGCGCAGGCCAATTTTTTGTAGCACTGTGCTATGTACTCGAGTAAACCAATATTTTCAACCAACGAAAAAAATGGGGGAGATTATCTAGTCGACGAATATATTTGTTTATGTATGACCACGTATAACTTTTTACAGAGTAGTCCGATTCTGATGATTCTTTTTTTAATGGGATATACTTCGAAGTTGGTCCCATTTGGATTTAAAAAAATCCACTTCTGAGGATAGGAAAATGGGGCATGATTGTTGGTTCACCCTTTGAATTTTTACTTCTTAATCGATTCTACCACGCATAACTTTGTACTCGGTTATCCAATTTAGATGATTTTTTTTGGATGCTTCGAAGTATGTCTTATTTGAATTTAAAAAAAATAACACCAAAGGGGAGGGATATAGGGGATGATTTATTGATTTTACACCTGTGAACCGATTCTGTTGAAACTTGGCACACAATGTAGTTCTGATGACACTACAACATAATGGAGGCCCGGAGTTAATCTGATGATAGAGACGGAAGACAGTCGAGGGATATTCTCAACGGTTCACACCAGCTATCTCGTGTTTGGGGTAATATGTACATAGATAATTACATGTCCTGACTAACTGATTGACTGATCAACGCCTGGACAAAGAGCTAAAATTTTGCCAGCATATTCTTTTGAAATTCCATCCCTAAAGGGACAAAAAGGTGGGTGAGAAGGGGGGTGAAAGTGAAAGTACAGTTGGTTTTGAAATTAGAGTCATGAAAATTTGTATTTGGGCTCTTCTTCACAAATAAAGATGAATGTGTTTCAGGGTTTTTGAAAATCCAACCCTAAAGGGGTACAATAAGGGTTGAAATCTGTTAAGTAAGTTTTAAAGTTAGGATCATGAAAATTGGTATTTGGGGGTCTTTGTTACAAATAAAAAAATACATGTTTTGGTGTTTTTTGAAATTTAACCCCCAAAGGGGTGAAATAGGAGTTAAATTGGGAATGGAAGTTCGTATAGGAATCCCGTTAGTTCTCAAGTCAGGGTCATACATTTTTTTAATTTAAAGTCTTCGTTACAAATAGAAAAAACATATATTTCAGTTTTTTTTTATTAATTCAACCCCTAAAAGGGGTGAAATGGGTGGTTAAAGTTTGTAAGGGGGTTAGTTTTCAAGTTAGGGTCATAAACATTGATATTTGAGCTATCTGTAAGGAAAAAATTTTTTTTAAATGCTACCACAGGGGGTGAAAGGGGGTCGGGTAAGAAATTATGTGCGATTCGGTTAGATTTGAAGTTAGGGTCATGAAAATTGGTACTTGATGTTGTTACAAATAGAGAAATATGTGTTTTAGTATTTTTAGAAATTCCGACTTTGAAGGGGTGAGTGAATTTGTAATAGTCGTCACAAAAAGTACGAAGTTTGTCGCAAAAGACATGTGAGTGTCACTGGTCTTTTTAATAAATGAATTACTTAGAAAGGAAATATAGTTGATATAATTTTTAAACATTGTTATCGCCGAGCGGAGTGCGATACCAAATTCCCTTCGAAAGAGTTGTATTGGCGTGGATTCGAAAATGCGATATAAGATTTTCTTACAGAAGATTCTGTCTTCGAAGTCTTTGGGCCCTCTCGTGACTGAAAGACATCTGGATACTTGGCACTAGCACTAATTCTACTTTAAAGGTTCTCAATTTCTAGGAGAACTTATTAAATCTTTGAGACCTGTAACTTTTATACTGAATATGTTTCAGACTTCTTTTTCTTTAACATTCTCTCTCTCTCTCTCTCTCTCTCTCATTCAATCGAATAAGAAACGGATTGAGCATTTGGAATTTCAATTAGCTCAGTTGAATGAATTATCGGTTCCTCATATAACTAATCAAATAACAGAAAGGATATCCATACGAGAAATAGTAAGGAGTAATAATCAATTGAACTGATTTTGTATTGGATTATTATTTGAATTTTAAGAGAGAGAAACAAAAACAAGAAAATTAAATATGCGTGAAAAATGAAATGCATTTCTACCCTCAATGTTCCAATCCTCCGAATCACACGAATCATTTGTTTACATTCTGGTTACTTGTTATGAAATGTACGTCCCATATAGGACTACGATTGTGCCAAAGCTTAAATCGGATTTCACAGAATTACGATAATATCTAGGTGCCCCCCATTTTAATGAGGCACAGTAGTTTTCCAAAATTCAAATCCTTGGGGCTTGAAAATACCTGTTTCTTTAACAAAAACACGGCATGATACGTCATTTTAATTTAATTTTTTTGTTTGAGAATGATTTTTTTCGTGTATGAATTCCATTGGTGAATATGAAAAAAATTGTATTTCAAATCTCACATTCCAGTGGTGGAAACGTAATAAGGTTTTTTCTGAAATTGAAATGTCAAGTGATTAACACAGAACATTTGAATACATTCGATCCATAGAAATGTTAATTTGAAAGAAAAATGGTAAAATTTACCATTTACTTCTTTTATATATATTTACCCCTCCCCCCCCAGGCAGTAATAACTACACCTATTATGGAACAAGTTATATCTCAAAGAGTATCGCTGATAAGGGCATTATATTTTGTACAAGGATTGCATTTCTGGGTTAGGTACGTACCGAAGAAAGATTTAATCAAAATTTGAATACCACTTGGATATTTGAATATTTTTCAAATATAAAACTGTGGATTTGAAGAAAAACGGCAATATATATATATATATATTTTTTTGCTGAAAAATATATTTTTGTCATGTCTGATTTTTTCACCCCAGCCGGTGAAATCTACTCCTTTTATAAAACAGATTATATCTCGAAGAGTATCGACTGAGTAAATGGGAGAATGACATTACAAAGATTATATTTCATATTTCAGGGTTCATAATCAGTAGTAATATCCCTAGGACATTGATAATAGACGAGATAATTATATGACAATCGAAAGCTCGTTCCTTGGTAACAGCCGAAGCCGAAGGCTGAGGGCTATTACTACACTAACGAAAGCTAATCATAAAATTATGAGCATTTGTCAATATCCGAGAATTCAGCGAATTTTGACACAATGAAACATTTATTTATTTATTAAAAGTACAGTTAGTGAAAGTACACTTATTAAAATTCAACTTAACATTAGATTCGTTGCTGTTTTCTACTATAGAAGATCTATTACCACGCATAATATTTATGATCTTGTTGTGGTGTTCGTGATCGAGATTTAAGTATGGTTTCATAGAATTTTGATTGCTATGACCACTAATTTTCAGCGAATGTTGTTCTTCTACACCACTTTTTGCCAATTCGCTAACAGCAGTTGATCTATTCGAGTAATTTGTTATCTTTTTGTCCTTTTCATTCAAGCCAATTGCCTCAGCAGCAGATTTAGTCCATCCATTCATTGTATTTCTTCCAACAGGTACATTATCGTACCATTTGTCAGTTTCATTTTTCCAGTGTCGATTTGGTTTTAAGAACAGTCGTGGTGAGGTAACATTGTCGCCTCGTTTTGATATTAGTTTATGAAAAAGACGTACAGGGCAGCTTTGTCTTTCACTATTGGAAACCAACCATTTACTACTTGTACAGCTTTTCGAACAACCTTGGCACGTTTTATTGAACACCGGATTGTATTCAATGCGATTTGTTGAAGAGTCATCATAATTTTTCTCGAATTGAAAAAAATCCACCAGAAAAGCAACTGCCTCTACTCCTCGCCACGCTAATTCTACAGCAGCAATATGGTAAAATTTACGCATAGGACCTTGAGGAGTATTTTCATCCCATCGCAATATTATTTTTTTGACTTCAGACAAATTTCACGTAACTGAACTGGACTTACGTTTGTTTACATGGATCTGCTTGTAGTTTCTTCCTGATTGCATCGCGGGCATCTCGGGCTGGTTTAAATACTATATTGTTAAACTGGTCAATCATAATATTATAGTCATTATAGTACTTTCCTTGCAAAAGTTTGCACGAAACGTTCCACATTGGGTAAAGGTTAAGAATATGAGATCACCCAGTATCTTCACGAAATTTTCACAGGAGCTTAAGAAGACGATAAAAACAGTATAGCAATCGAAAATTTAGCGCGGAAAAGATAATTTTAGGAGATATGGGCCCCAGAAGGTCCATAAATAGAGGTTATGGAATATCACTTCTGGAAACTGCAAACTGATATAAAGAATAGCTTTTTGCACTAAACTATTAACTGTACACTCATTTAACGTTTAAGTAATATTAAAATCACTTAATGATCAATAAAGACATGAAAAAACTCCGAATGTTTCATTAAATTTTTCACATGAACTGTCAAAAGTCAAATATTGGTGGTTGCCTGGTTGCATTGATCTTGGCGTTTTATGGACATGCCACGTTGCCAACTCTTCAAGTGAATTTGGCCAATCCGGATTTTCGCAACTAATTGGATCGAAATTTTCTCGAGCGGAGCGAAGCGTCGCTTTATAAGGTTGATTAGCTTGCATTCAACTTGGATAGCAAGGCTAGCCAAGTTAGGTTAGGTGTGTTCCTTCTTTTTACGTTAGAAATTGATTTGATCGAAATGTTCGCGAGCGGGCGAAGCGTCGCCTTGTAAGGTTGATTAGCTTGCATTCAACTTGGGTAACAAGGTTAGCCAAGTTAGGTTAGGTTATGTTCCTTCGGCGTGTTTCGGCCAGGCATACAAGAAAACATCCAAATGCATTTCTTGGTCCAGTTTAAAATTACTTGAAACAAAATAATCTGAAGTCACATTATTTTATATGTTTGGTAACTTTCTAAATGCGGCACATCAAATTCATGCTTAATTTTCAAAATTATAATCACTATCAAGAAGCGTGGTGAAATATACTTTGCATTTTAAACACAGATATCAGATCGTTATTTCATGCTGTAATACTTATCATTTATATGCTCATATCTGTATGACGCATTGAATTTCAGTATTTTCTTTTCCCCTTTTGGAGACATAGGCAACGTCGCATAACAATAAACTTCAAGATTGGTATAATCATATCATTTGATTTTTGACATTTCTTCTGTGAAATTATATGAAAAGTAATCTGAGTTTTTTCATGTTTTTATCAAAAATTATGTGATTTTAATATTACTAAAAGGTAAAACGTGTGTGCACTTACTATTTTAGTGTGAATAGAAATGGTTTATATTAGTTTATAATTTCCAAAAGTGATATCCTATAACCTCTCTTTATGGACCTTCGGGGGCCCATATCTCCTAATATTATCTATTCCGCGCAAAATTTTCGATTGCTATTCTGTTTTTACCATGTTTTGAAGCACCTGTAAAAATTTCGTGAAGATACTGGGTGATCTCATATTCTTTACCTTTTCCTTGACCGCCCAATCTTTTAGTATCAACGCCAATTCTTCTAAGCTTCATTTGATTCATATTCTCGTTCGCAGCAAAATTCCATAAATATTC
The DNA here is from genome assembly GCA_018342105.1 of Gonioctena quinquepunctata. NCBI lineage: Eukaryota > Metazoa > Arthropoda > Insecta > Coleoptera > Chrysomelidae > Gonioctena > Gonioctena quinquepunctata. The sequence continues at coordinate 9,334 of JAFIRS010006943.1, read as the reverse complement.
CCCAAATATATTTGTGACCGTAGGTTGTATTTCTGGGAATTTTTTCTTTGATTAGCGCATTTATACTTCGAACATTCGCATTGCCAAAACGTGACATTTTGAAATTTATTTGGAATGAAGTTGTCAAACTCAATCGTGTTGTCATAGTGATTGATAATTGCACTGAATGCAATTATCAGTGTAATATTATTGACATGATTAGGTGAAATTGTTTCGTATGACACAAAATGACAAAATTTGAATGGTTGTTAGAACTGTCAAACAATTTTCATAATAATTATTAATATTCGGTAAGATATCAGTCTGCGTATTGAGCATATGCGACATATCAAATCTTACTCAAAAAATGGGACGATTTAGTCCAATGGAAATATAATATCAAGTCGAAATTAATGATGATACCCAATAGACAATATAGAGGCTAAATTATTTTATTTTCAAGAAGGTAATCGAATGAAGACTTCAAGAAGATCTTGCCAGATTTCCCCCAATGTCTAAGATGGTTCGGGGACTTCAGAGTTGGATTTGTTTTTAATAAATACCCAAACTAATACTATGGGGTTGAAAACACAATGATAAGGAAGTAACCTCAGCAGTGTATGACCATAATTTTCACAGAATTCGTCAATGATATCCTTAAAAATTTTGATTTAGTAATACCTCCCTTCGTGGCATTTTGGGGAATATTTTTAGAAGCCATAAATGAAAAAAATTCCTCTTTTTTGTCGCTTCTGTGGGCATTTTCACCTTTGGACGTGAGTGGTATGACGCATTATTCATCACAATAACTGTTTTACAAATTGCTTAAGCCAGACATTTTATCTTGATGGTTCTTTCGACTACTGCACAAATATTTGTTTTCAGTTGTTCAACATACATGGCTGCCTCTGTCCAAATACAAACCACACCACTGTTCTACTGATAAAATCTACCACAAATCCAATAAAGTAATCTATGATGGGTTCACGGTAATTCATTGCATGAGCGCTCAGCGAAGTTATCGACTGGTTTTTAAGCGGGAATAGTTTTCACTCAATTTGGTCTACTATACTGGGTGATTCTAAAGTACTTTCACAAACTTCAGTAGGTGATTCCTAACAATATTCCAATATGAATTGTTCAAATAAATAAATGCTTCGTTTCCAAGATACAAGGTGTTGAACTTTTATTTTTATTTTCGTTTTTTTCAAGTAACTTTCGAAATACTGACCTTAATCAAACGAAAATTGGTATCGAGAGGATTTTTGATGTGTCTCTTACTCGTAGATGGCGCCACCTACACGTCTTTTTCTTTTTGAAGATTCATAACTTTTTTGAGCGTACTTCTAGCACATTTTTCAGTTCCACTATCATATCTAGGTAGAAAAAGGGTACCTTTGTTACAAGTCGCTATAAGCAACCGTTTTCTAGATATTTGGACTTGAAAATTTTAAGTCGATCATTCGATAATCGATGCGTGTTGAAGTTATTACCATTATTTTACATTTTTAACAAGAATGCTTAGGAAATGAATTTGACGTTTAAGTAAGTAGTTTTGGTAATTATATATTATGTGACAGTTAAACGTTTTGTTGTTTTGTTGATGTTTCTGTAAGTTTTAAAACACTAATTTTGAAAAAATGGATGATTTAAACAATAATGTTCATTTAGCCGATATGCATTTCGTTTATGGCCTTGCGGATGGCAATGCGCGCGGAGCAAGACGTATTTACCAGGAGCGATTTCCCAATCGAGTACTGCCTCAGCTCCAACATTTACCAGTCTCCACCGTCGTTTGGCAGAAACAGGTAGCTGTAAGAGGGCAGCTGATATTATTGGAAGACCACGAGCAGTCCGAACCCCAGAATTGGAAGAAGCTGTTTTGAATGCTCTCGAGGAGAATTGAGAAACAAGTACAAGGATAATTGATGAAGCTCTCAATTCTACTCAGTCCACAGTTTGGAGAATTATCCACGATCAACAATTTTATCCATACCATATTCGAAGTGTACAAGCTCTTTTGCCACGAGACTATCCCCAACGCATTACTATGTGTCAGTGGTTTTTGAGAAAATTGGCTGGAAATCCTCAATTTTTAAGATATGTACTTTTCACAGACGAGGCAAACTCCTCCCGAAATGCTATCAGAAACTTTCATAACAAACATGTTTGGGCTCTGGAAAATCCGCACGCAGTACATTATCAGTATCAATTTTCTGTAAATGTATGGGCGGCAATAATTGATAATTACTTGATAGGTCCTTTCTTTCTTCCATTCCGACTGAATGGCGCAACTTACAGAGACTTTTTCGAAGATGAATGGCCGGGACTACTTCAGAATGTACCATTAGGAATTCGTATGCACATGTGGCTTATGCATGATGGGGCTCCGGCCCATTTTAGCGTTGTAGCCGGGGAATTCCTTAACACTGTCTATCCAAATCTATGGATCGGTAGGGGTGTAGAAGAACCTAACCAGGCGTGGGCACCAAGGTCCCCAGATCTAAACCCGCTAGATTCTTATTTTTGGGGGCATTTGAAGTAACTAGTTTATAAAACTCCAGTAGCGAACGAGGAAGATCTAAGAAACCGAATATTAAACGCCTGTGAAACAATAAGAAACACACCAATAATTTTTGATCGGATACGAGATTCAATGACTGGAAGACTGAATGCCTGTATCTTCGCTGAACAATTTATTTGAATACAATTCAGTTTCCTATATTTTATTTTATTCTATATATTCAAAATTTCTTGCAAATTTTATTAAAACAAAAACAGATTGTGCACTATTGGTACAAAAATAACTATTTTAAACGAGTAAAAATAAATAGAATAGGTGGCGCCTCCCACAAAAAAACCAATACTACTCAAACGTCAAATTCATTTCCTAAGCATTCTTGTGAAAAGTGCAAAATAATGGTAATAACTTCAACACTCATCGATTATCAAATAATCGACTTGAAATTTTCAAGTCCAAATATCTAGAAAACGGTTGGTTATAGCGACTTGTAACAGGGGTAGCTTTTTTAGGTAGATATGATAGTGGAATTGATTTTTTCACTGAAAAATGTGCTAGAAGTACGCTAAAAAAAGTTATGAATCTTAAAAAAAGAGAAAAGCGTGTAGGTGGTGCCCCCTACGAGTAAGAGCAATAATAACATCAGGTTCGAATTCGACATCTCAAAATACCTCTCAATACCAATTCTCGTTCAATCAAGGTCAGCATTTAGAAAATTATTTAAAAAAAACGAAAATAAAAATAAAACTTCAACACCCTGTATCTTGTAAACGAAGCCTTTCCGGACATATATTGATTTGAACAATTCATATGAGAATATTGTGAGGAATCACCTCTTGGAGTTTGTCCAAGTACTTTTGAATCACCCTGTATACTTTTTAAGGGGAATTATATTTATTTCTCTTTCCGGATTTCTTCATAATTGAACAGTACGATTTTGAACGAACCCCCTTATTTTGAGTCGAAGATGACTTTATTCAATTGAGAATGGATATACTTTAGTAAACTGTATTTTTTCCACACTTCTATCGCCGCTGTGACGGGTGTTGCTGCAGGATGGGACAATCTAGTGATTTTTTCATGTGTCCGGGAAAAAAGGTAGATGTTAAAAAAAGAACGAGCCTGGTTATTAATTAATAATAATTAGTTGCGGCAGGATTCATGCCGGCACAATTGTCGTTTTATGGATATGTTTTCACGAGGAACAGTGTAGAAAACTTTAGAATCATTCGGGGGTTCAATGTATATAAATCGACCGGGCTGTCCTAATATACCGGGTGGTCCACTTACGACTATCCACCCTCAATAACTCCCAGATAATTTATTTTACAAAAAATCGCCGAGACACGTAGATTTTTTTTGGAGGGACACACCATGTGACGAGAAGAATATATGTTATTCTTCAACCCCCTACTCCCCAGAGTAACCCCCTCTATAATTTTAATAGGGAATGAGGGACGTGTCATACATCATTGTGAAGGTAATTCAATTCTGATACTAGCAGTGCAAAATTTTCTGAATTTGAATAAAGTGTTCTCGGGATATTCGAGTTCAAATGTTCAAAATGATCTCCATTATTGTCTCCCAGACAGTAGTACAGTCGTAATTATCCAACGATTGTCTTATTTTATTTGCTCACCGAGTACACGTTCCAGTTTTCTGTTGTCAACATGATTGTCAAAGAAGAAATACTAATATCTGAGAACCATTTTATTGTGAAATGGTGATAGTGTAGAATCCAAAAGTGACCACGTACTTCAACAATTCTACTTGTATCGCGATGGTTTACACAAAAGAGGAGAAAGTTGAAATTATTTTTATTTTTGCTGCTCAAAATGAGTGTGCACGAGCAACACCTCGGATCTTCAATGAGAGACACGAAAACAGAAACGTAACTCACAAATGAGTATTAAAAAAAAAGGTTGTAGAAAAAGGTTTTGGTATTTTGTTATCATTCTAGATATATCTTTGATCTTGTGGTGAAATTCAGTGAGACTCGATAAGTCGCCAATAAAAAAAAGGATAGGATGGGGTCTGTTACAGATAGAAGTTTTAGGACAAGTTGCAGTTGACCCAACTTTGTCTACACGACAACTCAGTAGCATAATAGGCATATCGAGGGTGCTAAATTGCACAAATTTCATCCGTATAAGTTGCATCTTCATTATGAACTGAATGAGAATGACTACGACAGACGATCTGAATTTTGCGAAAATGTAACAAGAGTGATACAGAGGAACCACGGATTCATTAGGCATATTTGCTTCAGTGATGAGTGTTCATTTTTTTTGAACGGGTTAGTGAACAGACACAACTCTCGCTATCGGAGGCAGAACAACCCCCACTTACTCAGAGAAGAGCACACCCAATGGCCTCAGAAGTTGAATGTGTGGGCAGGGATTCTGGGTAATAAAATCATTGGCCCGATATTTATCCAAGGTGATGGTGCGGGGGTTGAAGTATAACATATCTTCTTCTCGTCAAATGGTGTCCTCCTCCAAACGAAAATCGACGTGTCTCGGCGATTTTTTGTAAAATAATTTTTCTGGGTGTTATTGAGGGTGGACCACCCGGTATATTTTTTCGTTTACCTCAGCACTAATAATCTCAATGGAGGCACCCTTGAGTATTCGATTTCTCTTTTATAAATATTTTCTGTGTATAATGTAATTGGATGAACTATCATGATTGCTTCTAGATGGATCAATAATCAGTGTTTTCTGAGAAGATGGTAGCAAATTGATGAATATACTCCGATACGTTACTGATTATTTTCAATGATTTTATATGTATTATTGTAGTCATGAACAACATATATTCACCACAATTGGATAATCCCACCTAATTCATTCCGATGAAATATAACCGAAATAATGAACCATATTTGTCAAAATGAACTATATCGTTGTTTTTGTATTCTGAATTTGGGTATGAATGGAATATTGAATTGTAGCTCTAATATTGATCGAGTTTTGAATGCATTCGCCAATACACGTTCAGGGTGTATGTTTTAAAGTTGCATTCAATGTCGGATATGACATGATCCACCCAAAATCTTGTAGATCAATTTTTCAGTACCACTGAGGTGCGTTCGATTATAGACTCCTAGAGTAGAGTAAAGTATTTGAAGGTTTCTTGAATTTACTCTGGAGTTGAGTACTATTCATGTAATATTCGAACGGTGCGGAATATATTTGGAGTTGTTTACAAAGTCCGAGTGACAGAAGGTTCTGACATCGGAAAGATAGGTTGTTATTGTTAAAAAAACGAAAAATGGCAAGATCAATGAAAGTTGATGAAAACCGGAGAAAAATATTGTTGACAATAGCAGATAACTTTTCTAGAATTTTGTTTGCCAATTGTAAATTAAATGTTAATATTTATAGTAGGGCATGACAATGGTATATTCAAATATGATGGTTTCGAAGCAGTTTGATTAAAAATAGGTCCTAAGTTAAGAATTCGAGTGACACAGTATGAACTTTGTAGACCATATGTTTCTCCAAGATTACAACTATTATCAGTGAACAGTATTGAACACATACACATAAATAATCTCAATCTTGGGTTAGCTGTGAGAATGTGAGACACAGCATAAAGAGATTTTCCGTCCCTCAGAGGTGTGTCAATTTTCTGGAGTTAAATAAACCCAGCTATTTTGTAGAGTTACGAGAGTTAACTCGGTAGCGAATACTCGAGTATTTTCGAACGACAGTCTTATAGTAAAATATACACAACTTTACGATTTTCGAACGCTATTTAGTAAATTCTACTCGATGGAGTTAATAATCGAACGCACTCCTGGGTGGACCATGGACTCGTGAATTTTTCGATCACGCCATCTCTGGTAATTTTCTCGATCTTATTCGTAAATGTCGAATTGTGTGGGTATCCCATATATTTATTAAGTTCGAATATTACAATAAAATCCAATACATTATTTTTATTTCCTGAGACTTCACAAGCATGAAAAACGTCAAAAACAAAAAAGGTAAATAAAATGGCAGTTTGAAATTACGTTATAAAAATTTTTTTAACAAAAAATTAAACCGACGAAATACGGAACTGAAAAGTAAAAAATAAAATAAACCTTAGTCTCAATAACTAAGCTCCTGAACTTATGTAAGTAACTAATTTTGAGTCGGCGCCAAACAAACAAGCAAATGAATTAGGTAAGGCGTAAAATGATGGCATCGAGTTGCGAGGTGACATTCTGATAATTTTTTCGAAGTAATTTAATTATCTTCGTTGATTGTTCGTTTGGCGCCGACTCGAAATTAGTTACTCACATCAGTTTAGGAGCTTAGTTATTGAGACTGAGAAGGTTTATTTTATTTTTTACTTTTCAGTCCCGTATTTCGTCGGTTTAATTTTTTGTCAAAAAGTTATGATTTTAAATTTTTTGTGGCTGAAATCTACTAATTACTACCTACTTATTTTTTGATTATTTCCAAAATACTTTTACTTTACTATTTGTTGTAATATAAATTATTTTTGTTATTCTGGTTAGTTTATTTCATTACTTTGTATATCATTCCATCCTCTCATAGAATATAATGATTGTAACGGATGTAGGAGAACAAAAATAATGACAATATCGATCTGTCATTGTCAACTACATATGTGTGCCAATGTTCACAAGTGAAAAACCAATTATCCCCTATTTTTCTACCCGTAAGGGTGGATAATTCCATTTGAAATCCAAATATGATCAACTATGAGGTATACCCTATCTAATAAAGAAAGAATAATCCAAATCGAAGAACTCAGCACAAAGTTATGCCTGATAGAATCGGTTAACGGACCAGAATTTAGAGGGTGAGTGATCAATATCCTTCATGTTGCTACCCTTAGGGGTGGATTTCATCTTTTAAATTCGAAGTGCACCCTATCCACTGAAAAAATAATTATCGGGATCGGACGTCTCAGTAAAAAGTCATACATAAAAAAAAATACGCGTCGACTAGAAAACCTCCTCCTTTTTGGTTTCGTCGGTTGAAGAATTAGATGTACCTGCAAGAATTCAATTGGTGTGGTAGAAGAGAATCACATGAAACAAGTAAAAACTAGTATAAACAATGAAATAGTACACAAGCAAACATTCATGATGTCAAGCAGCCAGATCAGTTTGAAAATATTCATCTATCGAGTAAAAGGCATTTTTGTAGAGAATATTTTTAACATTATTTTTGAAAACAATGAGATTTCAAATTTTCTCAATGAATATTGAAAGTTTATCATATCATTTTATAGACATGATATGATGTTCGTTAGATACAGAAGGTAATTTGTGAATAGGAACTATTAAATCATAATTCTGTCTTAGAATATAACCAGCAGCAAGGCGGGTAGATCTCTTTGCTGAAACTCGTGGAAGTGTTTCTTAATGTAAGTAACACAATTCGAAATATACATAAATATCACAGTTAGAATTCGTAATTCAGTAAATAACTGCTTCCAAAGTTTTATCATATATTTTGAAACACATGGTACTTTTTTGGAAAATTAACAAATCATTCAATCTACTGCAGTTACCGTAGCAGACTAAGCAATAATTTAGACTTGAGTGAACATAGGCATAGTAATAGTTTAGTAAGATATTGATTGGGACAAAATTTCTTAGATTCCAAATAACGAAACAATGTTTGGATACTTTTTTGGAAATATAGTCGGCTGTAAGTTAAGAGCGTACTAGTTGGAGCGAGTCCGTACAAACACCACTCGATTTTAGGATTGATAGAAGTGTATCGTGTCTGACAGTATCAGAAGTTTTACTGACGTCAAGAATAATTAGAGCTGTGCATTCTGAGTTATCAATTGTCTGAAATATATCATCAGTAACATGAAGGAGTGCAGTGCAGTGCAGAGTTTGATAAGCTGATTGTGTTTGTGGCAAGATGTGATTTTCTTCAATAAATATGCAAGCAGTCCCTGAAGACGATCGGAGATGCAAGCAGTCGAAACGTCTTGAAAAACTTTTAAATCCATTAAAACGATGGACGTCCGAAACGAGAGTAATCACCATACTTTCTGGTCGATGTTTGCTACCTTTGGAGTTTATTCGATAATGATCATTATTTGAACGGTCTCCGACATTTTGAAGTTCACGTAATAATATCAGTTTCACACTTCACTTGTAGTGGATTTCAATTGGAGATTTCAGTGGAAATAGCATCATATACGGAAGCATCATTCGAACGTTCTAAATTGGACATATCGTTAGGTCATATAAACCATTGTAATTAAGCTCCGACTTGGACATCCAGGCAATTATATCGTTTCGTGTAAAGCATCCTGCTGGGTTTTAACGCAGCCAACGACGTGTTAATCACCCATTCTACATATTATTCCATTTGATAGTTCTATTTGGGGAAACTTCAGTTTTATCTGGGGTGGAAATATATCGAGTGGGAACCAGTTTCATTTCCCTTACATACACGACAGAATTATCTGGTTGACAATGTAAAAATACTAAATTGATATTACTATGAATTAGACGATCAAATCGTTTATTTTATATGGACGTCGGAATATCTGCTTGGTTCACTAATTATCTTTCCTTGCTTGTGGATGATTTTGAAGAAGAACTCCGGTATAGATGGGGAACAGGAGATCCACCAACTTTCAAATAATGTCACATACTTCAAAACAAACCTAAACGTTAAAATGAAAATAGCAGCCCACTAATTCTCCTTTTCATTGTTTCGTTCTAGCGAATTATAAAAAATGATTTTACTTTTGTCTCGATAACGTTCGCAGATGCGTAAAAATTACAGGAGACAAAAAAAAATCATAAACGAAACGAATAATTCATTGCATATGTTAGAATCCACC
>JAFIRS010006942.1:0-30081 GCA_018342105.1 Gonioctena quinquepunctata | reverse complement strand
TTTTTGAAAAAAAAAAAATACATTTGGGGAACCCACATACATATTTTTTTAAAACATACATACATACCCCATGTAATACGGTTTAAAACGGGAAAAAAAGGGAAAGGGGGGAAAAAAACGTGGATATAAATTTTCTGGAAAAAGGTATCTGGTTTTTTATTAAACGTTTTTTTTTTTTTTAGGTTTTATATATTTTTTTTTATAACCCAATAAAATTTTAAAAGGGGGTTTTCCTGAAAATGTAGACTTCCATTTACCTAACCCATTTGCGGGGGGTTTTTTACCTTTTTTTGGAAAATTCCCCCTTGTTGGGAAAAATTATTGGGAAAAAAACCCAATATTTTCCCCCATTTTGTAAAAAGGCACACTGCTTTCAAAAGAAGATCTGTCAAAAAAAAAAGTGAAATTTTTTTTTTAAAATAAGTTATATGGGGGGTAAGTTTTCTTTTGAATATAATTTTGGGGGAAATATTTTTGAAGTTTTTTTAATTTTTTTCAGATATACATTCCGATGATCCAAATTCTACGGCAGTCTACAAAAGTAAAAAAAATAAAAAAAAAAACCACAAATTTAAAAAAACGTTTTAAAAATGAAACAAAAAAATATTGGGGTGTGAAATTGATATGTACAAAATTTTTTAGGTTTTCGTCTTTTTAATAAAAATTTTAAAGTAATATTTTTTTAAGGGGGTTTAATACATATTATAGTGAAAAAATTAGAGGATAGCCATGGTTTATCCACTTCCCCCAACAAAAAAATCCTTTTTTAAATTTTTGTATGCGACCCCAAGTTTTGGGGGGGAAAATGGCATATGACCACGGTTTTTCCCCGGGGAAATCCGGGGAAAAATGTTTAAAAAACATTAAAAATTCTTTTTTCTTTTAACGATGAATATTAATAGATTAAATTTAAAATTTCAGATGAAATATTTTTTTTTTTTTTCCCTTCCCCCGAGCTTTTTTTTAGTAGTCAAAAATTTTTTTGTTTTTTTTTTTTGGCGTGATTTTTCCCCGTAGTCGGGTTTTCTTTTCTAACATTTTTTTATTTCCATTTTTTTAAACGTGATTATTCAGTAGTCGGGGGTTTAATCCCTTTTTTTTTTTTTTGTTTTTGGGGGTTTTATTTTTTATATGTACCAGGTAATATACCTGGAATTTTTCCCCAAAATTTTTTTTTATATAATTTCCTAATATCTACCATTAATTTTCCAAAAAAACGTAAAATTTTTTTATAAATTTAAGGGAAAAAATTTTCCCCCCCCATCTGAGGCGTATTTTGACATTATTCCCAATTTGGGTGCTCCAGCAAAGCCCGGAAAACCCCCTCAAATATATTTTTTTAAAAGTCTAATTTTCCCCTTTTTTTAAAAACACCACACGGCTATATATATATAAAAAAATATATATATATATATATATATAAAAAAAAATATATATATATAAAATATATAAATATATATATATATTCGCTGATATTGAATTTAATTGGTTTTTAAAAAATTTTTTTATTACTAATTATTTCGAATATATAGGTAATTTCAAAAACACAAGCCACCGTTTTTGGAATTTTAAAAAAGTTTCCATTGAACTTCATCTCGCCGTGTTACGATCTTTAGAAAAAAAACATTTATGTCACCATCATGTGGCAAAATGCGCCCAAAAAAACAATGAAGTTCTTTAATTTTTTGAGAATTGAGGATGGGAGATGATAAATTTTAAAAATTCGCGGAAGTAGCCCATATTGGATCGTATCTGAATATCACGTTCTGACGTCGGTGTGATAAAAACAGTGGTTTTCTTACAAAAAAATTAACGATCTTTCATCCAGGCTATTTTTTTTCACAAGTTTGGGGGTTATTAAGTTGCGGTTACAATTACCTCAGGACTGCAGCACTATTTTTTTCCACTGCACTCCCACTTTGTCTATGGAACAATTTTCCATGATACTTGAAATCAACATTAGGGGTTTTTTAAAAAAATCATGCTTTTCACGTTTGCAAATGGAGATGTCATTTTTTTAAACACTAAAAAAGGAATTGAAAATCATGTATGTACATGATCTCAAAAAAAATTTCAAACTTTAAATTTTTCCCCCCCGGGTCTACTATAAGATGTTCGGGCTTCCTGAGATAGAAAAAAACAACCTATACCCGGAACTCAAAACCCTTTTTGAAGATATGGAAATGAAATACATTACGAAAACAACCAATTTTTTAAATCCCCCCCTTTTTGTCAACAACGGATGGTAGTTTATGAAGTGAACGAATATTGAAGTTCGACGTTATGAGTAATCCTCCTAAAACACATATTCTAAAATTTAAAAGGGAAAAAACATTTCTGCGGGGGAGCAAAATTTATCATCTTTCAAACCCCCCTTTTTGCAAAAACCAATGGCAAAGATTTTCCATATCACGATTCGCTATACATCCCGGGGTGAATTATGGAACAAATTCGATATCTAAAAACCCTTTTGAAAAAACCTTGAAGAACTCGATTTTTGTTTTAAATCCGTTTTTAAAAATGATATTCTGAAGAGGTTATTTGGTTTTGACGTAACGGTTTTTTAAATTGAAATAGATGCCTTGTGATATTCATCTGATAGGTCTTTTGATACTGCATTCAATGATAAAAGTTAGTTGATTTTTAATATAGGTAACCAAAATCAATATACCATTCCCCAAAATTTAAAACCATGCAAAAACGAAAACTCGAAATTCAATTTATCAAACCTGGAAAAAAAAAAACCCAATTGGGAAAATTTCAAAACATCATTGAAAATGAACACCAAACTTTATCTAAAAGGTCAAGAAACTGTCGCACCCAACAATATTATCTTAACAGCGGCCCATACGGCCTCGGAAAACCAAGTTTGCCCCGCCCCCAAAAAATTGGAACAACGAGATTCCTTGGGGCCGCAAGAACCATGCATTCAATGTCCTAAAAGGACAAATCAGAAAAAATTTGAAGTTCAGAAAACTCTAGCCCAAAACCCCCCCCCCTGATAAAAAAAATAAAAAATATTGGATGAACTACATTCCACCATAAACGAGTCCACCCAAAAGGGACCATCTGGAAAAAGATATAAACTTAAAGGATCAAATTCCCAAAAATTTTAAAAACGCTCGTACCTGACATACCAATCGCGCAATAAAAAAACCCCTCGCAGACGTATATCAACATAACTCCAGCGACCAAATCCCCCCCCCAACTTAAATACAAGGGAATTCACGAAACCACAATATCCCCTACATTCGGGCAGACCGAACCCAACACTAAGTTAGACTACACCTACCCAATTGAAAATTTCCCCCCTGGACCAGATGATCTACTTTTTCCCTTCTTGAAGAACCTTCCACATAAAGCAAACTTATTCTGTTAGACTTGTTCAATAATATATTCCATCTTTTCCCCGGTCTAGAGCCATATTTCCAAAATTTTTAAGCTGAAAAACCCAAAAATAACCCACTTCAACCCCAATCTCATTCTTTTTGTGCAAATTGTTGGAAAAAACCCCCAAATTTTAGTAACCTGGCACTTGGAAAAAAAAAACCTATCCCCATATCAAAGCGGTTTCAAAAAAGACCCCCAACAGACATCGGTAACACTTGAAAAACAAAACCTTTTACAAGCCAAAAATTGGTCCTTTTTTTTCGACAAAAAAGCCTTCGATAACACAGGAAAAATCTACCCCCAAAATTCTGCTGAATTGAACATCCAAAAGGGCCCCTCCTAGCATTTTTTTAAAAAATTCCCCAGCCACCGATCCATTCAGGTTAGAGTTAACGGTCTCACCTCCACGCCAAGGTCACTTCAAAAAGGACCCCCCCAAAGGTCTATTTTAAGCCCAACCCTATTTCTAATAAACGTATACCCCCAACTGGGTCTCCCCTAAAACCAACTTATATGCCGACGATCTAGCCTATTCACAAAAGCAATATCCTCCCCCAGTCAATTTTAAAAAAAATTCATCACGAAATAGAAAACTGGTCCTCAAAACGGGGGTTTCCCTTTTCCCAAAGAAAATCTCGCTTTTTTTGGTTCTTAGAAAGGAATAAGCAGGCTATCAACCTAACGCTACACGGTTCCCCGAAAAAAACGAAGAAATCAATTTCCCCCGGGCTGACCTTTTCTATGCCCCCCAAAAGGGAACCCAAAAATTTAAAACGATCCTGTAACAAAAAATGAACATCCAAAAAAATTTCTAACATTAGATGGGGGCCGATACATCGTTTTTCTCAACCCTATAGGTCCTAATTAGAAGTAAACGGGGTTACGGCTAAATCTTTACGAATGCAATAGAACCTTTTGAGAAAACTCCCCCCCCAAAACTAAAAACCCCAAGACAGCCCCTCGATCCCTTTAATCTCCTATAACTAGCCTGGTGCTGTTGAACCCCCCTAAAAAACCTCTAAAAATTTTGCCCAGATTTGGGGGTCTCTTAAAACCGAAAGTAATTTCATTTTTTTGACCATTTAAATCGGTTTAGTTTTTACGATAATAAGCCGATAAAACGTACCCCTTTTTCCGGGAAAAAAAAAGGGTAGTGGTTATGATGTCAAAAATTCAAATCCAAATTTTTGGGAAAAAAAACCCCCTTGGAAAATCATCCCCCAAAATCGATATATCCCCACCATCTTCCACAAAACCCAAAAACCCCCCACATCAAAAAAAATGTTTCCCAAGAATCCATCCCAAATACCCAATTTTATCAAATATTACGGACAAGACCCCACAAGGCATGCGCCCATATGCGGCATAAATTCTCCATAGTCTACCCCAAAAATGCAGCATCTTTACGGGAAAAGACAGCCATAATGGCATCACTCAGAATGTGTAAAAACCCAAAAAAAATTTTATCATTTAAACTCTCAAAATGCAATTCACGGTTGAAACAGTTATATCCTATCATCCAAACTCATATAAATAAAAAGAATTTTTCCAACTACAAATCAAGCAAAAAATCTCATTTTATGGGTCCCTCCCGTGGGTAAGGGTAACGAAAAGCTGATCCCTAGCCTATAAAAACATCTGAAGAGAATACAACTTAAAATGGCCCCCCTCCTCGGATCCAAACCCTCGATAAAAACCCTACTCAGCTCTGGAAATCCATTGGACTCAAAATCAAACCCAGAAACCAAAAAGTCAAAAAAAATTATATTACCCCCGAGAAGGGGGAGCCCAAAAGGTTTTAAACCCTTCCGGGGGGGGAAACCCCCTTCCACCAACATATAATGAATGGATCCATCCCCCATCTGTCACAACTGTGCCAAAAAATCCAGTTAAAACCCAAATCCTGGTAGAATCCCCATTTATACAACGGAGAAAGTTCAAACAACCTAGGGTCAACATCAACTCTATCCTCAACAACGATCAAAGAAAACTGGAAGTTTCAAAAAAGCATCAATATGTATTGTAAAATCTGATTTTAATCAACCTGTTTTTGTTTCCCCTCTAATAACCTTAGCGTTGATGGGGGTCTTTTTTTGTTAAAATAAAAAATTAAAAATTAATATTTTATTTAAATGTTGTATATTGTTGGGTATAAAATTATTTTTTTATACGTCATCTGAGAGGTCTTTCAATATTTCATTCAATGATAATAAATAATTTGTTTGTTTATACAGGGTGAACAAAATTGATATTTTTTTTTAATTTATTTTGTTGGATATAAAAATTCTGATGAAATAAAATATTAATTTTTGTTCACCCTGTACAAACAAATCAAATTATTTATTATCATTGAATGCAATATTGAAAAACCTTTCAAAAAGTATCCAAACATCTACAATTTAAAAAATACTATTCCACCATGTCAAAACCAGTGATATAACCTCTTTAGAATATGCATTCAAAATCGGATTTAAAAAAAAATCGACTTTTCTCAGGATTTTTTCTCATTAAGTACATTCCGATATATCGAATTTGTTCCATAATTTAGACGCCACTACATATTTGAATTGTTAGATTTTTGGTTAAAATCAAATTTAACAGTTTATTTCATCCCATTCTGGATTACGTATTTCGGGTAGTAAAAATGTTTCAGTATGTTTGGAATAAGTGAACAAATTCTGAAAGTCCATTTAAGATATTTATTCACAGAAATTGACATGATCAACAGATTAATAAATTGGCCCCTACAATAATACGGTTTTCCACTTTGAGTGCCTATCCCAATCCTTTACGGGTGCAGCCATCCTCAATTTAATCAACCAACGAACAGCGTAACATTTTCCCGGGTGGGGTAAAACGAACAACAAAAAAAAAAAAGAAACAAACTCCGTGAATGGCGAGAGTGAAATAACTTTCGGCATCGGACAAACCCATTTGTTACACTGCCAAGATAAATTTATTAGAAAAAAACAAAAACATCCGAGCATCCAACATCCCTCAAGGGGGGTTTTTGGACTTTTCTAATGGTCTGAAAATAGAATCGCTTGTGTTGCCGCATTTTTTACACACCTGAACACTGACCTATGCTCAATTATGCTAACGACGGAGACTTTTAGCACCACTTCCCAGATTTACTACCGTATATTACTTGATCAAAGTGGTGGTATACAAATCCCACAGGTAAGGGAACATTTAACACCAGGGATCATGTGAGTGATTCATGGGATACCAAAAGTTCGTTCTGATGAAACCTTCATTCAGTAAGTTTAAACAGTTTCACGTTTGAATGTATCCCAATATTCGACATCTGATATTAAAATAGGAAAATCAACCCTTTAGTTGAAATGGTTTTCAACTATCGATGAACGAACATTATTTGAGTCGAATAAATTTGATTTTATTCAAACAATTTTTGATATTTCAAAAAAAGGATGTTACTGATATTTTACTTCAATATTTTTAGTAGACCATCGATCTAACAGCGCATTATTATTAAAGTCCAAAAATAAAGGATGGAGTAATAAACCCTGGCATCGATTCCAAGACGTACCGAATTTTCGGAAGTTATCATTTTAGATTTCCCACCAAGAATTGGTCTAAAGGCAAACTAATTGGGTGGCGCTCAAAAAAATTATTTTCCCCATCCACTGAAAAATAGTATTTTTGTATTGGGATGAAAGGGTGAAGGTAATTTCACGAGCCTCAAAAAAAGTTTTCGACGGTGAAACACTATATTTTTTTACAACCCTGTTTATATCATAATAATTGTTGAAAAAGACGATGAACAAATATTTTATTTTAAATTAAAAAAAACAAATTTCTTCAAACATTACTCATTATTTAAATATTGGTTGTTAAATTTTCATTCGAGCAATTATTTGAAATTATAGATATTACAATCAATATTTTTATGTATTGGGGAACGATGCCATATCTGTTATTTTTAAGTGATGTCCCCAGATGAAGATGCGCCGTAATCGGATAGCGTTGTATTTTGTATAGATTGTAAAATTTGTCTTTGTATTTGATTTCTGCTGCTAACTGATTCATCAAATCCCCCTCCCCAACGTTACTAGATTTCCAGCTTTTTTTTAATTGTGTAAATCTGCATCCATCCACTTTTAGGTTGGGGTTTACCAAACAATGCCCATATATTTTTGGGGATCTCTAGTTTAAATATTGAGCTATTTTATAGAAAATTTACTGAATTTATTCATTCCCAAACCTGTCTAGTACTTTTTTCCCCGTTCTGGAGTTAATAAAGAATCTTGAATTTATTTTGTCTATATCTAGTGAACGGAGGTTCTTTTTGAAAATCTCGTAGAAGAACAGAAATGTGGAAGGAACGCGGTTTTTTTTGTTTTGTATTGGTAATTGTAACAAGGTATACCTTTCTCTCACATCAACAATAAATCTTTCAATTCATTGGCCGACAAGCCTCTGGATTTCAAAACTAAGGCTACCTACAAACGTTAATAGAATATCATTAAAAAATTTGTCGCAAAATAAAGTAATCAACTTACCTTAGCATTGAGTTTTGTAGTCTTTCTACATTAGTCAAAGCCCCCTCCCCTCGTATCTTTGAACGGGTATACAAATAAATTTGGGGTGGAAATAAACGGATGTAGGCTTCTCAACTGGTCAAACAGGTGACGCAATAGTTAAATGACGCCAAGGCCATGACCAATAATTTTAAATGGGACCATGGCAAGTGAACTGTTTGGGAAGGTAGAAAATACCTATTCAGTCAACCAATTTTGTTCGGGTTTCGGCTGATTTTGTTGATAAAGAAGAAATACGAAAATTATAGTTCGATTTAAAATAAAGATTTAAAAAGTACGCCTCTGGTTAATTGTCAAAAGGTTGACGTTTTTAATTTCACGTCAAAAGTGTTTATACCTTAAAATTTCCCCAAGCTATTGTTTAACAGGCGTTTAAGTTGTTTTTAGGCAAAATGGTACGTTGTAGCCAAACAAAGGAGCTATTTTAATAATTGGGTGAATGTAGAAACAATTTCCACGGCGGAACGACTGTTTAATGAGGGGTACCCGATCCCCCCATATCGAGGGTTTTATTTGGGGGACTTCTTCGAAGTTTGGCACAGGTAGTGGTAAAAGATCTGGTCGACCAACAATTGGTGACAAAAATTGACATATTGGAAATGGTAGTAAACCCACCCTTACAGCCCAAGTTGCGTCTATCTTGGAAGTCAGTCAAAGGGAATTGGGTTGGGTAAAAAAATTTCATCCATACAAATTAAAAGGTTTCCCAACTTTTCCCGATGATGACCCCGACCGAAGACTAGAATTTTGTGAAACTATGTCCAAAAAATGAACCAACAACCGGAGCTACATACAGACAATTTGTTTTAGTGACGAAGTACTTTCTTTCTCAATGAAATGTTAAACTCAAAATGGAGGTATTGGGACACAAACCTCACATCTTTCTGAAAAACATACCTTAGAAAAATAAATGTTTGGGCAGGTATTTTTGGGGAAACCCCCTGTTGGGCCTCTTTTTCAATGCTAACAACCGGTGTTGTATCAGTGACAAAATGAATTGAGGCGTTAATTCGAAATTTAGAAAATAATCCAGAAATTCGAAAAACGATAACGTTTCTTAAGATGGTGCTCCTGCAAAACATTACGGGTGCAGTAAGACGTTACCTAGATGAAGAATATCGTGGTAGATGGATTGGACGACGAGGTTCGATCGAATGGCCACCCCGGTCACCGGACCACCCAAATTTTTCATGGGGTACTTGAAATCTAAGGTTTACGCTACAGCACCCAAGGGATTGCCATTTTTGAAACAACAATTGTTGAAAATGTAGGGGCAAATTTCCCCTAAAGGGAGAGTGAAAGAGTTTGAATAGGATGCATTACGCCAGAAATAGATGGAACATTTGAACCTATTATAAGAACTGGTTCTTAAATCTTTTTAATTAAATGCAAACATAATTTTCGTATTTTTCAATTTATCAATAAAATCACCCCCAAAAACCCAAACAAAATTGGTATGACTGAATAGGTATTTTCAATACTTTCAAACGACTGTCATTTATAGGGTCCCATTTAAAATTTTGGCCAGGGCCGTGACGTCATTTATGACTATTTTGGGCCCCTGTTACCAGGAAACCTACATCTGTTTATTTCCACCCTCCAAATTTCATTATTATAATATACCCGTTCAAAAGATACGAGGGGGGGACTTTTGACTAGCACGTATAAGAAAGGGGTGTATCTATCGGAAGAAATAAAAAAATTTAATTTCAAAACCATCAGATTTTCGTTTAAAAAAGAACGTAACCCGGTATTTACTGATATCGATATTATTTAAATCTAAAAGTGGTTCTCAAATCGAACATATAACCATAGCGTCGATGACTTTTCATTTTTTGACAACCATCAAAATACTAAACAGTACAGTTTCCGAAAATGAATTTATTGATTATCAATCCAACCATGAATTTTGTATATATTTTTCATATATCTTTTAAATTTTACCGGTAATGAATCTAAAGATTTTCAGCTTGATTTCTATTTTTTGGTGGTGTATTGGAAAATCTAAATCACTTCGAATCAGAAATCGAAAAACGAAAACCTAACAATCTTTAGTGCAAACTGAAAGTCCCAAACAATTAACGAGGACCGTCAAACAATGAAACCAGGCAACTAGATATAAATTGTTTTAAATCTCACTAATTTTTACGATTTTTTTGCTTTTTTAAATTTTAACAGAAGTAAAAATGCATCTAATTATAGAAATGATTCCTGTCTTTGTTTATTAATAATTCAAATTCATCAAAAAAATTATGTAGAGGGGGAAAATATTGAAAATAAATTTAACTTTCGCCCCTAGAAGTTCGTTATGAGAATGTATCTACTTTGCGACGAAATCACGTTTTCGCTGAAGGGTATTCTATTATAAAATGACGTCTTTTTCGTAAAGGGTTGTAGAAAAGAACTTTATAGTATCGCTCAAATCACAAAAAAGTATAAAAGTACATGGTTTGTCGAACTAGCCTACATTAATATCAGTACTTCGACTTCCCCTATGACTGCGAGCTGAATCCCTATAGAACTATATAATATGGGCTCAAAGTGAAAAATGATGTAGCCCGGAAAAATACGACTTTCAGAATAAAGGATGTTAGTAAAGTGACCACCGACAATGGGAAAAACATGCTTAGAACATCTATGTGGAAAATTGACAACATTTCTGAAGTTTTGATTGATCCAGCTGTTATTCATTAATAAAGGATGATTCATCTTTCTTCCGACCAGTTGCAATTTTGAAGTGGTAAGTTATTGTAAATAATGTATATATATTTATTGTAAATAATTTTATAAACTGCTGCATTGCAGCCCTTTAAAATAACTTGAAGGTTGTGACTTAATACAAATCATTTTTGTAATAATTTCAGGCATCTAGCAATAAAATCGTTCTTCATTGATCCCATTATTTCTTGTTTATTTTTATATAACAAAATGACTGCTGCATTTCACGTTTTGGACTTTCAAAATACTATAATCGGTGAAAATAACATCTTACAATTTCTATAAAATGTCCATTATATTTTTAAACAGAAATTATACCCAAGATACACCACTGAAATGTGCCTGGTCAAATTTGAATCATTTAACAATGGATATTCTACAAATATATTTTGGGTCGGGTGGCAGGCACTACCTCCGAATGAAGAAAACAGTTGTTTTGTTATTTTTATAAAGGTTCTAAAACAAAGCACATATTTTTGCAATTTGAAAAAACAACAGAACAAACAATAAGGTATGGGCACATGATTATAACAGTAACAAGTAATGGCATCAGAAGAAAAAATTGGTGATAAAAAACACATACAGGCGATATTTTATCATATATATATATATATATATATATATATATATATATATATATATATATATATATATATATAATATATATATATATATATATATATTATATGATATGCATAAATTATAGATATGACATCTATAATTTGCGGGTGAAAGCTCAGGACTAGAAGTGGAGTTCTTCAGGAAATTTCATTAAAATTCATAGGTCACCAACAGCCAATCTACGACACCAAATGTCAACTGGTGAGTTCTTTTGATAGATATATATATATATATATATATATATATATATATATATATATATATATAAAATATATATACATATATATATATTTTATATATATATATATATGGAATGTCACCACAGGCACTATAGCTACCTGCGTAACATTGGTTGTTGCCCTGGAATGCAGGGCTCTGCCAAAACCACAAATGAGCGGCTGGCTTCTGTTTGTTGACTCCGTTGATTTGTCGTTTCTACCAAGTGTTGTACATCCTTGCACTTCTCCACCGTAAATGATGAGGGCCGAGGCGAAACACGTGTCTACAGTTAACACCTTTTCTGAGGGCTATGTCTATCAAATTATTTCCATTTTGTTTTAACAGTCCCCTCGATATTCGTCTCTTTCAATATATATATATATATATATATATATATATATATATATATATATATATATATATATATATAACAACAGGGATATTGGGGTAAGTAAGGAACTATTGAAGGTTTATCCATGCTTTCGAAATTTTATTTCATCATCAGGGAGAAACTTTGTTTTTAGGTTGGTTTCAATGATGTTAAACATATTCATTTAAGATAGTGATACAAAGGAAAAAAAATCGTAGATCAAGGCATAAAACGAAGTTCAAAGTACCTTAAAACCAATAAGCTTTGTTTAATAGTATATTAAAAGTATAAGTGGATAAAAGGGCTTTAAAACACGCGCGATTTTTTTAGCACGACGGCGCAGCCGGTGCTCGAAATAGAACAAGTGTTTTAAGACCAGTTATCCACGAATACTTACGTTATTTTTTTATTGGTGCACTTTGAAATCATATATACTGGTATTATTACTACAAAAATAGAAATAAGAACTATAATGCAAGAAGGTTGAATTCGTGATGTGACATCAGTTTTACCTTTCGTTGTCATGGAAATGAGAAAAACATTAATTTGCAATTTGAACCAAAAGATCAATATTTGTTGTCACCAGAGCTCAAAAAAGAATGATGATATTATCGATTTTTTGAATAGTGAGGTGGGAAACGCGGTTAATACCGCGAAAATCCAGTGATATATAAAAAGAATATGAAAGTTCATCAAATGGATGGAGAGCACATATGAACGAAGAACGAATTGTGAGTAATATTTTATTTGACGTTACAAGGTACTCCTGAGATCAATAATCAAAATTTGTCATTTAGACTTCACGTTTCTCGATTTGTTGATGTTGTCATGGTTACCTTTAAAAACGCGCGTTTTTAAGTTCGATTTAAACACGCTGAGGCGTGCTTTAAATGGGTAAAGGGGCACCAATAAAAAATTATATAAAACACGTGCACTCTGTGGTGTGACAAGTGAAACTGACAGGTTAGAAATGAATCTCGCAATGGCCTTTTCATTTAGATGATTTTTTGAGGCGCATGCGCTCGTTTTGGACCAAAGTCTGATTGGCTATTGGGAAAGTGAAAAGCCATTGGTTAGTTTTGAAATAACAATTTGAATTGGATTAGTTCAAAATTAGCGGTATTTTACATTATGTCAACAGTCAACTTCATGGCAAATGCATCTGCATACATTGGCGTTCGTAACTTGCTCTGTAGGTTGAGTACTTATTACCTATTTTATACCGCCGAGAACCTTTCATTCGTAGATAAAATAATGTACACCAATATTTTTAATGGGTATTTTTTCCCATGCAAATTCAAGTCAACTATCCATAGGAAAATTCGGAAATATTTATTTCCTTTAAAAAATCGCCGTCAATGCCGTTGGGTCTGATAGGTAAACAAAGTTAGTCATTTGTCATCTGAATAAAAAAGCCTATTCTCTCTATCCTAACCTGTCACACCACATAGAGTTACATTTATATTTATATAATTTTAAACAACGATAATGTAGTTGTA
This sequence comes from Gonioctena quinquepunctata, assembly GCA_018342105.1. Taxonomy (NCBI): domain Eukaryota; kingdom Metazoa; phylum Arthropoda; class Insecta; order Coleoptera; family Chrysomelidae; genus Gonioctena; species Gonioctena quinquepunctata. The sequence goes on along the minus strand of JAFIRS010006942.1, from coordinate 16,702 downwards.
GTATTTTTTGAACTTCGTTTTATTCCTTGATCTACGTTTTTTTCCTTTTTGTATCACTATGTTGGATGAATATGTTTAACATCATTGAAACCAACCTCAACAAAGTTCTTCCTGATAATGGAAAAAACATTTCCGAAAGCATGGATAAATCCTCAAAGAGTTTACTTTTCCTTGCTGCTTACCCAATATCCCTAGTTTTGTACCAAACTAGTCAGCAAATACTTCCACATATACATAATACGTCTTCCACTCTCTGGTATAAATTAAAATCTTACATTATAGCTTCGCATTGCGAAATTATATCGAGTATTCATCAGTATTTGCTTCAAGGATCATTAGAATGGAAAGTAAAATGTCATCATCATGCTAACAAAATCTACTTTTGTAAGAACATTGTTATGTTTTATAATCTTCATCCTACCTGGTAAGAATTGTCCATCTGAGGGCTTCTTTCTGTACCCTCTCAAATCGTGTTCAATTTTCAACAAGATGCCGGCATGACATCAAAATAGTGGGCCATTAAAGCCTTCGAATTGTAAATAAAATATATTAATATTTCCACAATGTAGCTTTCAGTGATTTCATGTGGATCCATATCAAAATAATTCTAGTGAAACTTCGTATTGTACTCACTGATTATATTACTCCAACACACAACAGGCATGTTCGTGCAGCCGAGGTTCTTTATTTTCAATAAACTTCGAGTTATAATGCTACCTTAATTGAAATCGACAGTCAACAAACTCATAAATAATACTCTTTACCCCGCACAATTCTGCATTTTATTATCGTTATCCAAACTGTGTATAATTATGTCAACGTTAATTTACCGATCGTTTCGAATTATGTGTATATAGTTCACCATACATAGCTGGAAGTGTGAAATTTCCACTATCTGCGCAAACAATAAAAAAAAATCAAAAACTTAAACCCGACTACGTTCAAAAACTAAACCCGACTACAGAAAAAATCGCGCTTCGGAAGTACAAAACAAGAAAATATTCTTCTCGAAATTCTTATCAGCCATTTGTTCTATTATTTATCGTCTAGTAATAGGCCAACCAATAGAGGATTTTATCACACTCAATAAAAGACGCAAATAGCTATACTACCTTCTCAAAAGTTGGTTCGTAGATGGAAACTCCGGTGTCGGCCCCAGCAAACTCGCTTTGTAGATTTTTTCAACAAGAAACATTGTAAAAAATGCCCACTTTTGGATTTTCTCAAATATTTTAAAAAATATTGGAGGAATCGTTCCATACTTGATGTTTTTTTTGTATCGAATTTGAAAACCTACAAAATGGTTTTTTGTGCGACCGGATCGGTGCATTTTTTAGTGAGAAAATCCGGGAAAACCTCTAAAAAAAAGATTTTTTTTTAATTCATTATTTTTATAAATTTGAAACTGCACGAACAATCTTGCAGAAAATGATAGATTACAACATGTAGTTCAACTGTGCGTAAGATGGTTTCTGTCCGATGTGTCGGTTTTGCACAATAGCGTTATAAACAATTATGTTAAGACATTCACAAAAAATAACTTCATTTATCGTGGATTTTTCAATTCACAGAAAAATATTTCTATTCAATATTTAATTGAGAATGTTTCCCTTTCCGAAATAAAATTCTATAAACAGCATCTGGAAGGGAGTGTTTACAGAATATCTACAATTTGGTTATTTTGGTTTCCACCTGATAGGTGAAATGTCACTGAAAGTTGCTCCAAACGCTTGACTTTGCCTCGTGCGCACTTTTAAGCATTTGGAGCAACTTTTTAAGTGACTTTTTCATATTCCCACCTCTCAGGTGGAAATACAAAATATACAAATTGTAGATATTGATCTCACCTACAGATGCCGTTTAAGAATTAGAATACGACGATTTCCATTAAATCGGCGCATTTTGCAAAAATAAGCCCCTCAAATTGTTTATAAAAGCGATTGTGCAAAACTCACATCCAACAAAACCATCCGACGCACGGTGGAACCCTATTATTTCATCATTTTGCCGCAAGATTGTTTGTGAAACTTCGAATTTATAAAAATATAAATTTTTCAGAGGTTTTCCCGGATTTTCTCACTAAAAAATAGAAATAGAAAATAGAAATAGATTTATTTGAAATAGATATCCTGATATACATAAAGAAGATGCAAATATATAAATTATAACAAAATGTATGAGACATAAACAATAGTATATATTTAAAATGTATGTAGTATAAAGTAGTAGTAAATGATAAAAATGCTAAAAAATGATGACCAACTCAGTTGGAAACATAGTGCGCTTGGAGATATTGAGCTAAGGAGTATTTGAAGAGGTGGAAGGAAATAATTTGTCTAATTTAATTAGGGAGCTTATTATAGTCCAAGAGCCCTTTGTGAAATGAAAAGTTCATTGTTCTTACAAGGTTAGTTCGTGTGACAATCAGGTCATTTCTACCTCTTGTAGCATAATTGTGAATTTGGTAATTATAGGTAATGAATTCCTTAAAGTAAGATGGTGTTCTTCCAGTGAGTATTTTGAATATGAAGATCATTGAAAAATAGTGTAGTCTATACTTTACTGTCCAATTCAGAAGATTAATCATCGAGAAAATAGGAGTATACCTATTTCATTTTAACAACAAACGCATACCCCTGTTCTGTAACTTTTGAAGAATTGAAGTACTGTTGCCATCTAGCAATGATATTAAACTTGCACAATAGTCAAAGTGTGATTTGTTGAAAATATAAACAGAATGTTCATAAAATCAGATGTGGAATCATCTGCGACTAATTTCAAAGTGTGTCTCCAAAAGAAATGATTCTAACTTTTTCCATCTTTGTAAAGTGAGATTGTTTCTTGAAAATGTGTTTCCCATTTCTTCCGGTCTTCCTGATGATCGTGGAAGCGTGAAATAGATTTTCGTCGACAAAAATGTATTGAAGACCTAGTGAATGCGATGTCTCTCCTGCGTCAATGTTACGAATGATTTCTGGTAAGTACTCTCTTTTGGAAAACATTCTTCTTTGCCTCATTCATCTTCATGAGTTCTTAATTAAGACTGGAATAGAAAATCGATTAACTATCTGAATGAAAATGCAAATTTTCAATTTCAGATTTTTTTTTTTTGATTTAGGGCCTTTTCAGAATATCTATCAGATGTAGTTCAATGTCCAGCGTGGCTTTAGCCAGGGTAGTAGTTGTTTTCTGTTAGACATTCACAAAAAATAACTTCATTTTAATCGTGGATTTTTGAATTTACAAAAAATCTTTCTATCAATATTCAATTGAGAATGTTTCCCTTTTCAGTCTAAGTGTGTTTGTATTATCGATTTATAAACTGTCAAATTTGATTCGAATGTTAGTTGTCTACTAATTCTTGTAAATAAAAACATTTTTTTCGAAATCCTAGTACACACTTACTGGAAGTGTTTTTTCAAGTTCAGAGTGTTATCAACGATAAAGCCCAGGTATTTGAATTCTTCAACAATTTCAATAGTGTCACCGTATATCTCAATATTCATGGAGCTGATATCAATTAGATTATATTATTATCGAATTGTCATTATCATAGCTTCAGTTTTAGTGGTATTCAGTTTGAGTTTGTTTATGTTCAAAAATTTCGACACATTGTCTGATGTCAAATTAATTTTACGTATAGCACTATGAATGTCAACATCGCTAGCTGCGATAAGAGTATCATCTGCAAAGAGGCTGATGAATTCACAATCCCTAATGAAATTGATATAATTCAGATATAAAATGAATAAAACAGGACCAAATACACCCCCTTGAGGGACTCCTGTGTCAATTGCTTTTAGATTTGAAAGGACATTGTTAATTTTAGTGAACTGGGATCTGTTGAGTAAATAGCTTCTGAACCATTGCAACACACTACCAGATATTCCATAATACTCTGATTTTGAAAGCAAAATTGATATATCTATAGTCTCAAAAGCTCTTTCAAAATCCTAGAATACAGCAACTACATATTTATTGTCATCAATTGGCAGTTTCCATTTGGACAAGGTAAGTTGGAGAGCAGTTTCACAGGAGTGTTCAGATCTGAAACCTGATTGATAATCCATCAATGAGTTGCACAAAAAACCATTTTGTAGGTTTTTGAATTCTCTACAAAAGTCACTGTGGATGTCAATACTCTTTAAGATATTTGTAAAAAACCAAAGAAGTGGTAATTTTTTTACAATATTCCTTGTTAAAAAAATTCCACAAAGCGATTTTGCTGGGGCCGACACCAGGGTTTCCATCTACGAACTATATTTTAAAAGGTAGTATACGCTATTTGCGTCATTATTCAGGTGGGAAAATAGCCTCTAGTATTCCCCTATTGGTTGGCCTATAAGTAGACAACCTATCTTTTCAATTTAACAAATAGATAAAATGATTAGAAAAATCGAATTAAACGGTTTTCTTCACATAAAGGATTCAATATAAAATTGAACCAGAAAATGGTAGATCTCAGGTGAAAAACAACTACTTTCCTGGCAAATACCACGCAGAACGTTGAATGATATTCACCTGAAAATCCATGGATACTTCCATATAATATCAATGGACATTGAATGCAAATGTTTCTTTCTGATAAGCTCGATTATGTTTAATTTATGTCGTGTTCACCTAACAATCCGCATACCGGTTTCAGGCTTCTTGGCCCCTCATCAGTACGGAGTAGTCAACCAGCCAAAGGTCCAAAGAACTCTGGCTGAAGTGAGACACAACGTAAACAAACCATCATCGAGCTTGTAACACATATAGGTACGCCGGAAAAGATAAACTTTAACTGGCGGTACCAAGTGACAGAAAGAAACACTCCGAAAATCTCCCACCTCGATAGGTTTCTAAATAAAAGATTCCTTCTCAGTAGGAGTGGCAAGCCCGTCTAGCATATAGTGAAAGATAAGTGCCATGTGATGTGGAATGAATAGAAAAATCGAATTTAACGGTTTTCCTCACATAAAGGATTCAATATAAAATTGAACCAGAAAATGGTAGATTTCAGGTGAAAAACAACTACTTTCCTGGCAAATACCACGCAGAACGTCGAATGATATTCACCTGAAGATCCATGCATATTTCCATATAATATCAATGGACATTGAATGCAAATGTTTCTTTCTGATGAGCTCGATTATGTTTAATTTATGTCGTGTTCACCTAACAATCCGCATACCGGTTTCAGGCTTCTTGGCCCTCATCAGTACGGAGTAGTCAACCAGCCAAAGTTCCAAAGAACTCTGGCTGAAGTGAGACACAACGTAAACAAACCATCATCGAGTTTGTAACACCTATAGGTACGCCGGAAAAGATAAACTTTAACTGGCGGTACCTAGTGACAGGAAGAAACACTCCGAAAATCTCCCACCTCGATAGGTTTCTAAATAAAAGATTCCTTCTCAGTAGGAGTGGCAAGCCCGTCTAGCATATAGTGAAAGATAAGTGCCATGTGAAGTGGAATGAATAGAAAAATCGAATTAAACGGTTTTCTTCACATAAAGGATTCAATATAAAATTGAACCAGAAAATGATAGATCTCAGGTGAAAAACTGGCAAATACCACGCAGAACGTTGAATGATATTCACCTGAATATCATTCAACGTTCTGCGTGGTATTTGCCAGGAAAGTAGTTGTTTTTCACCTGAGATCTACCATTTTCTGGTTCAATTTTACATTGAATCCTTTATGTGAAGAAAACCGTTCAATTCGATTTTTCTATTCATTCCACTTCACATGGTACTTATCTTTCAGATAAAATGATGTTCAGAAGAGAGCCTTGGTCGCATGCAGTGCCGGATTTATACTCACTTACGCCTGGGGCTAATTCCTACGATGCCGCTGCCAATTGGTATTAATTGTCAGTTTCAATGAACCCATTCATTTAATTCTTATGAAATCGAGAAAGAACAATTCCGTTCATCCCATATAATGCATTTTATATCGAATGGAGCCTTCGAAGACTGGAACAAAGTCCCAATGGAAGTAGTGTGGGCACTCACTATATCTACATTCAAATCAAGACTTGATTCGTTGTGCCTTTGACATTTATAGACTTGTTGATTTTGTTTTTACATACATCCTCAATTCCTATACTGTGCTATTGTTTATAATAATAATAATTCTCTTCATGACATATCACTACAACATAAAATTATTATATATAAAGAAACAAGTTTAATTCACTTTTTATATTTAAATACTTTTCTGGATTTTTTTTAAGCAAACTCATCATTGGCATCATCAAAATTCAGCTTTAATAATGAGTCATTGTTGATATTCAAAATCGATAGGCTATTCAAATCGAATTCCTAAGGTTATTTTATACTCTTTTTTACCCGACTACGGCGAAGCAGAAAGAGATGTATGCTTCATCTGTTCCCTTATAACTTCTAAACTACTTAACATAATTTGACGAATGATATATCGTTGCAAGCGTCTTGATCGTCCGCTGGTTATAGGTTGTGACGTTACATCAAATTGAATATGGCGCCCTTTAGAGGACATGAAGTCATGAACAAAAAAAATTTATGATGCCGTGGTGGGTATCAAATGAAAAGGCTCAATTAGCACATTTCAAAAATAATTATATGTATATTGCAACACCCCTTACTTCTGAACCCCAGATTTTAAATTATATGATTCAAATTTAAGAAGGTGAAATCACTTTGCCGATAGGCTGCTCAGATGGATACGGTTAGGCCGTGAGTAAGGTTCAATTAATGACTTTTCCCAGTGAATCAAATTTGGCCACTAAAAAAATTATACATTAATTAACTTGACTAGTTCAAGAGTTGGGCGCCAGACTTGCTAAAGACAAAAGTCAAAGATAAATAAAATTAAATAAATGTTACCTAGCTTGTATGGGAAGGCAAAATAATATGCAATAAATCAACTTAACAAATTTATTCAGATGGAATTAAAATGATTGGACAATATTAGAGAGTATTGAACTTCTCTTAAAAAGGATGAAAAATTACATAAAAACAAATATTTTCGACTCTGATCAAAACTGAACATTTACAAGATATGATTCCTCCAGTTGTTGGTGACACGGGTATACCTTCGGAGTTCCTGAGTGAGAGAGATGAAGGCTAGTTTCTTGAAGCTGGTCCCAGCGGTTCTAGGAGGAACTTGGTTTCAGCGGTTACGATGAAGATGGTCGTGGGTGGTTCTATAGTTGGTTTTAGACCCCCTTATCGGCGTGAATTTAGTAGATCTTCACGGACCAGTGCTGATATTGATGTGCTGTAAGACCTCCCAGGTTACTAGTCCTTCTGTCTCCGTAGATGGGTTCCCTCCGTGGTATATATCATGCGAAGAAGATGATAGGAATCAATATATGTACAAAAAGGGGAGAACGAAGGATATCCTTTGAACCTCAAGTTTTATGTTTCAAATTTTAATCGAGAGTCAAAAGATAGATGCAAATGAATAGCAATCCAATCTGCTATTCTGGAGTTAAATTTTTAAGTTAATTTTAATAATTAAAAAAAAATTAAAAATGAACAAAATTTAAAACCAAACAAAACAAACCTCACCCAAAACGTGATGTTCAAATTCAGTTAAATTTTGAAACAGGTAAGTTTTGATAAGGTGATTCTATGTACCAGAAGGGTAAAAAAAAATTAATGGGGAAAGATATTCCAAAAGAAATATAAAAATTTCCCTCAAATTTTACCAGAGAACAAATAGTATTTTAAAGCAAAATACTATAAAATTGCCAGAGAAAAAATCTACTATTTTAAAGCAAAATATTTAAAGGTTGCCAGTGAAAAAATATACTATTTTAAAGCAAGTGCCAAAGGAAAATATAGCGTTATAACCAAAATACTCTAGTAAGCTACAAAAAATATAGGGTTTCTGAACCAAGATAATAGTCAGAGTAAAAGTATACTCTTCAGCCAAGATAAGAAGAGAGAGACACACGTCTTTCAGTGAGCACGACTCTCTTAGATAAAAATAAAGTGAAATAATTCTTTTTATTGAAGAATTTCCAAAGATTAACCGGAGAGGGAGACCACACGTCTTTCAGTGGGCACGACTCTCTTAGATAAAGATAATGTTAAATAATTCTTTTGATTGAAGAATTTTTAAAGATAACTGAAGAGGGAGACCTCACGTCTTTCAGTGGGCACAACTCTCTTAGATAAAGATAATTTTGAAATAGGGCGGTAATTCCCTTTTCAAATCGATAAACATGTAATTCTCAAAAAAATTGTGAATCTCCCTGCTCTTGGCGACAAGGTAGTAACTGAAGTGAATTGACTCTGCAACGATCAAAAATCAAACAAGCTACACTGGGAATTGAATGGAGTAATAGATATAAGAAATTTATTTAACGGAAATCAACTTTACGCTGGAGGCATATATTGAATCGAATCGAGTGTTCTGAGACCGTTAGGCCAGAGGTACAACTCTCTCTGTGAGCAATTCTTTCTCAAGAGAAAAGAAAATTACTCTCATAAACATATAGTTATGAAATAAAGAAAATTGCTTACCAGAGAGCCGTCTTATTAGTCACTGTCCCAGAACAATCAATCGGAATCCTCGGAACAATCCACTTGTCGTGTGAGGTAAGTAAGCTCTAGTCCATTTGGAATTACCAATTACTTGGTACCTAAAAAATGCAAAAGCGTAGAACTGATTTCCAATGAAAAAAAAACAGTTCCCAATATTCGGAACAGATGTTACGTTAGCCACAATATGTAGTATGAATGATTTGTCAAGATGGCCGAAATATCTATTTTTAACCTTCAAAAATTACCATACGGTATATCCAAGAATTCTAATATTACAAGCATAAGGAAAAAGAAGAAAATGCTAATCAGCTACAACATTAATTGAAAGATAAAGAGAATAATATTACTCAATTAAACTCCAGCAGTGAAACTTATTCAACTTATAGATCTTACCAAAATCAATTCAGTCAGTCCACCTGCCTATCTCGACGTTCAAATCAAGAAAGAGATCGATTATTCCTTCGGTTCGAACGAATCACCCATTCTACCTGGGTTTTTTCACAAACTGTTCTTGGTTTTTCTCTATTGAAAAACACTTGGAAAAAACACAGCTTGACGACATGAATACAACTGTCACGATACCATTTTCACGACACGACAACAAAGGCGCCCTTTTCACGACCTGAGCAGTGACTACTGACCCGTTCCACCGTAAAGATAATCGGAAACGTTATGAGAAATTGGTTATGTATAAGGAAGTAACGAAAAATTCGTTACAATATATATATATATAAATAAATTTAGAAATAACGACTGAAAATTGGTATGAACAGTGGGGAATAACGGGGATCTTCAGTCAGCACAAGTGTTGAACTATGAAAAACTCTTTAATACGATGGACCGAGCTTTCGTTTCAATTTTGAAACTTCTTCAGGGTCCTAAAATATGTAAATGACATTATTGTGGAAAAATGCTTAAAATGAAGGAAGTACTTACAGTAATCTGAGTGGATGATAAATAAACATTAACTTCAAAAAAAAACGTAAAATATGTAAAAATTTGTCGGAATGGTGTTATATCTTTGACGCTTCGAGTGACATTGAAGGATTTGAAATGACAACCTATGATTAATCGTCAGAAAAATATAAAATATATAGTGGGTGTGTTAATGTTTATATTATATTCTTTGAGAATCATCAGTTTTAATCCATTTGTAGAAGATAACTGTAGATTTTGCTAAGATTTTCGATATCTGTTTTTTTGTTCATATTTTGATTGGATACATTAATTTCAATCATTTCAAGAAATAATCTTTTAGAGAATTTTTTTTCTGAATGTAAAACTTCTGCTTCCTCGAATGATATTTTATGGTCTGTTTCAATAGCATGTTGAGTTAATGCACATGACTTCTTGTTGAGTCTTATATCACTTCTGTGAGAGATAATACGATTATTTGAAGTTCTTGAACTTGTACCAACATAGTTCAAATCACAGTTGTTACATGGTATGCTGTAGACAACATTTGATTTCTTCAAATCTGGTGTGGGATCTTTTAACCTCGTATTTGAAATTCCAATAGTCTTGATATTTTTTTGTGAGATTTTTATATAACTTTCATTCTTGAATAATTTAATTATATTTGATGATAGAATTCCTATATTAGGAATTGAAAAATAGATTATCCTTTCATTGTTATTTTCTGAATTTTGATTATTTGTGTCATCATTATCAATTTGTCTATCAGAGTTGGTATTGAAAAGGATTCTAATAAGAAGTTTTTTGGGGTAAGAATTATCTAGTAAAATATTTCTGAGAATTTAAAAATTTTTGTTTTTCAATGAAGGATGAACCAACATCTCGATTCTTTTTTTCATGCAAAAAAACAAATTTATTTTCATTCTTTTTGAGTGGAAGGAATGATTTTTTTTTTTTTCCAATTAATTTTTTAATTAAAAAAATTTTTTTATTATTTTGTTTTTTCTTTATTATGGATTTATCATGGTATTGCACAAATAATATCATCTACAATTTTTTTTTTAAATGGAACTTCAAAGGTCAATTGTGGTAATATTTCTTCGAAAAGGTCATCCATTACATACGAAGCAATGATTGGTGAGATGGTAGCTCCCATAGGTGTTCCAAGAATTTGTTTGTAGCAATTTCCTTCGAACTAAAAGAAACTAGATTTGAATATGAATTGAATGATTTCTAAAATTTTTGTTTGTGAAATATTGCAGTGTTCTTCTATTTTACTCCATATTTCAGTTATACTTTTCAACACTAATTCTATCGGTATGTTACTGAATAAGGAAACAACATCTAGGCTTATCAAGACATAGCTTTGTGGAAGTTGTTTTTCGTTGATGAATTTAGAAAACTCGAAAGAATCTTTAACATAAAACTTATTTTCAAAGTCATATGCATCTGTAAGGATGTCTGTGAATAATTTAGATATTTTGCTATTGGGTGCATCAATAGATGAAATGATAGGTCTGAGTTTCATGATTGGTTCATGAATTTTGGGTAAACCATAGTACAGTGATACAGAACTGAATATCATACATTTTTTTGCTTCTTCTTCAGTGATCATTTTTGATTTTTTTAATTCTGAAATAAATTTATTTGCTTTTTGTTCAATGGTTGAGGTAGGATCTCTATTTAATTCGGTGTAGAGTTTACGTCATCAAGGATATCTGAGATTTTTTTATATATTCAGTTTTTTCTAAAATGACTGTTACATTACCTTTATCCGATTTTGTTAAAATAAGATTAGGATGGTTTTTGAAAAATTCTTTGGTTTTTTTATAAAGAGAATTGAGTGTTGTTTCATTTTTTTTGAGGTTTTTGAAAAAAGTTAGTAACCATATTTGTTATTTTTGCTCTGAAAATATCTTTTTTCTCATTATTGAATCCACTTATTAGTGATTCGATATCAGACAAAAGTTTTGAAATCGATACGTCTCTTGTAGTAGGAGGTAAACTGAATTTGAATCCCAAAGCAAGAAAATGTTCAAAATCATTTGGTATAATCATATCAGTCAAATTTTTTGAGCCAAGTGCTCTTTGTTTTGATATCATTCTGGAAAGGAAATTTTAATCTATTTATCTTGTTGATATTTTTAATTTTTATATCTTTGAATATTTTATTGTAGGAAATCGTTTGTCTTTCTGTATAATTTATCCTTTTTTTAAATTTTTTTGGTTAATTTTTTTAAGTAAATTCCATTGTTATTGATGTTCTTTTGATATTATTCAAAATGTGTGAAGGTATAACACCATTACGTCAACATTCTAGTAAGAATAGTCTTCTATTTCTGTAAGCAGCCAGTTTCTTGTTGATGTTGCACCATTCCTTCATTTTTTGAGAGACTTCGGGACCGTAAGTGATTCGAATGTCTTCATAAAACCCCATGGTAGATCGATAAATTTGGAAATAACGACTGAAAATTGGTATAAACAGTGGGAATACGGGATCTTCAGTCAGAACAGTGTTGAACTATGAAAACTCTTTAATCGATGGACGAGTTGTTTCAATTTTGAAACTTCTTCAGGGTCCTAAAATATGTAAATGACATTATTGTGAAAAAAATACTTAAAATGAAGGAAGTACTTACAGTAATCTGAGTCAAAGATATAACACCATTCCGACAAATTTTTACATATTTTACGTTTTTTTTTAAAGTTAATGTTTATTTATCATCCACTCAGATTACTGTCAGTACTTCCTTCATTTTAAGTATTTTTTTCACAATAATGTCATTTACATATTTTAGGACCCTGAAGAAGTTTCAAAATTGAAACGAAAGCTCGGTCCATCGTATTAAAGAGTTTTTCATAGTTCAACACTTGTGCTGACTGAAGATCCCCGTTATTCCCCACTGTATATATATATATATATATATATATATATATATATATATATATATATATATATATATATATATATATATATATATATATTATATATATATATTATATATATATATATATATATATATATATATATATATATATATATATATATATATATATTGATGTTTAATGAACCCATTGTGTACCATGAATCTCATCATAATTTCCGAACCGACTGGTATAAACCAATAAAACTTCCTATTTTTGAAAAACACTCTTCCAAAGGAGTTCAATAGAATGAAGATATGAAGGATGTTTCATTCAAAAAAACATAACTTTGAAAAGTAACACATTTATCATATACCCTGTATGTTCGTAGTTATTTTTGGAATATACCTGTTATTGCTCCCTATAACTTTTATGGAAAAATATTTTTTTCTTTCTCTATCTGGGAAGCAGCTATCGTCGACTCACGCATTTTTGATACACCCTGTATTCACTCACAAATTACCAGTCATTTATGTTGGAATTTCGGTTTCCTCTCACCATAGCAGATTGAATATTATCCAGACTTTCCAGATTCTGTTCCACAAACTTTCAATATCGAAGAGCTATTGGTTCTCAAACTCCCACTCAAGATGGAATTCAATGAAACTGCAACACTGGGTGAAATTGAGTGGTTTTGCATGTAGCTGGATCGGGTGAGGTCAATTGTTGGAACTCATATTCTCCATCTATTCATTCCGATTCCCCAGAAAAAATGTTGGAAAAATATATTACGTATTGAACAGATTTTTCGTTCAACGGAACAAAATCTGTAATCAGGGAACTAGAAAATCAGTCACTTTTTGATGAAATCATATTTTACCTACCGTTGTGGGATATATTGAATGATGAAAGAGAATTAATATTGAAATTGATACAGTTGGAGAAGTTATCCTTTTTATAATTTTCCACAAACTACGTAACGAAATGATAATTGAAGTTGAAAAGGGAAACATTCTTTCAGTCGCAGATGATTCCACATCTGATTTTATGAACATCCTGTTTATATTTTCAACAAATCGATAATTGAAGATTACCCCAGAATATAACTTCTCCGAAAAACTTGAACTAGGCGTCAACTAGCTAGTTACATCAGCTACAAAAAATTGCCAAAACATTCATTTCTTTTAATATTCTACCCGAAGAATTGAAAAACCAACGTAACTTACTTCAAATCCAAGTTGAAGTAACTTTTTTTTCTGAATACATGTTATAATATTCGGGAATTTACATTGAGTTGTAAGAGTCCCATTGATTTTTAGATTGTGTTACATGATTGTATACATTCATATAGTAGTAATATTCATTTTACTAACGGAATCCCATGAAAAATTCCACCTCCCATTTCAACCCTTGGGTTGAATTTCTAAGAACACTGAAAACACGTTTTTCTTTATTTGTAACAAAGAGCCTAAAATACCAATTTTATGACCCTAACTTAAAACTAATGGAACCCCATACAAAGTTTCATCCCCATTTCATCCCTTTAGAGGTTGCATTCATAAAAATACTGAAAAAGATATTCCTTCATTTGTAACAAAGACATCAATTGCCAATTTTTGTAATCCTAACTTGAAAACTAACGGAACCCTCATACGTACTTCACCCTCCGTTCCACCCCTTTGGGGGTTGAACTTCTCAAAACACTGAAACATCCATTCCTTTATTTGTACAACGACCTCAGATCCAATTTTTGACCTAACTTAAAAACTAACGGAACCCCCATACAAACTTCCAACCCCTCCCCCCGTTCACCCCTATAGGGGTTGAATTTCCAAAACACCGGAATACTATTTCTTAAAAAAACCTAAACAAATTTTCATGGTCCCAACTCTTATAAACTAATGACTCCCTTAGGGGTTGAATTTTCAGAAACCCTTGAATATATGTTTCTTTATTTGAAAAGAAAAAGCCCATATACCATTTTTCATGACTCTAACTTCAAAACTAACAGTAGTTTCACTTTCACCCCTCCTTCTCACCCCCTGTTCACCCCTAGGGATAAAATATCAAAGTAACCTTTCTTAGTGGTTACCTATGTCATTATAGGAATGAGCTGTTCAGCTCTTGAGGACCAACGGTTTGGTCTGGGCGTTGATCGTATGTCAGTCAGGACATCTGATTATATATGTATATATGTATATATGTACAGGTACATCAATTCGTGGAAATTCGTGGTTGTTAACAATATGCATGTGCTATTTTTTATTATCTCTCTTTGTATATGCAGCATCAAAAATCCATCCCATTCAACCTAATTTTTTGCCTCTTATTTTTCTCTTCCTTTTCTCGTTATTATCATTTTTAACCGACGAAACCGAAAAGGGGGAGGTTCTCTGGTCGACGCGTATAATTTTTTTTAATGTATGACCATGCATAACTCTTCACAGAGACGTCCGATTTCGATAATTTTTTTTCCCAGTGGATAGGGTGTACTTCGAAGTTGGTCACATTCGAATTTGAAAAAAAACCCCTAAGGGTAGTAAAATGAAGGTATTGATACTCACCCTCTGAATTCTGGTCCGTTTTACCGATTCTATCAGGCATAACTTTGTACTGGGTCCTTCGATTTGGATGATTCTCTTTTTATTAGATTCCGAATGGAATTATCCACCCTTACGGGTAGAAGAAAAGGAGATAATCGATTTTTCACTTGTGAATATTGCCACACATATGTAGTTGACAATGACAGATCGCTACTGTCATTATTTTTGTTTTTGTACATCCGTCACAACCATTAGAGTCAATGAGAGGATGGACAAAGTAATGAAATAAACTGACCAGAACAACAAAAATAATTTATATTACAACAAATAGTGAAAGTAGATAATCATATTATTCAACTGGTAATCATATTATTTAACTAGTAAAAGTAAGGTGGGTAAGTAAGTATTTCGGAAGTGATCAAAAAACAAGTAGGTAGTAATTAGTAGATTTCAGCTACAAAAAATTGTGTAATAAAAACTTTTTAACAAAAATTAAACCGACAAAATACGGAACTGAAAAGTAAAAAATAAAATAAACCTTCTCAGTCTCGATAACTAAGCTCCTAAACTAATGTAAGTAACTAATTTTGAGTCGGCGCCAAACGAACAATCAACGAAGATCATTAAATTGCTTCAAAAAAATTATCAGAATGTCACCGCGCAACTCGATGCCATCATTTTACGCCTTACCTAATTCATTTGCTTGTTTGATTGGCGCCAACTCAAAATTAGATACTTACATAGTTTAGGAGCTTGGTTACTGAGACTAAGGAGGTTCTTTTATTTTTTACTTTTCAGTTCTGTATTCCGTTGGTTTAATTTTTTTTTCAAAGTTTTGTAGATCTAGTTCACTATCTTAGTAAATGTTCACCACACTGCTAGTAAGTACTGTATTAATTCAATGAAATATAATAACAAAACTATAATACTGTGCTACAGCACAAAGCGGTAATCAGGTGGATCCACTATAGTGGACTCCATTTTATTGGATGTGTACAGATACAAATTTATTATTATTTTTATAATTTCCTCTAGAGCTTACTATACTATATCTATAACTCCCAAAATGCGGCTTGTTCTAAATGGACACAGCGTTTTGACAAAAAACGCTTACCGGTGCCAAATTTATTTCGGCACTGCATTAGAGCTTACGAGGCTTTTCAACGAAAGTTTGTGGTCGACGATGATAATTGTACGCGTATTTATCGACGGCGACGCGGAGGTTGCATCAATGAACGATCGATTCATTTCATTCCAGCATTTACGTTTCCGATAACTGTTGCACAGTCGTGCTTGACGTTATTGGGTTATTGGTCATTGCATTAATTGCATAAAGTGTTGTGTCTTGAACGAGATAACTGACAAGCGTCGGTAGTGACCAGAGAAAGATCATTACAGTTTGAATTGTTTTGTATTAAGTTTGCGATTTTGTGATTTTGTTTTGTTTTGTGTTTCGAATATTAATTTGTTATAGGCAGAAGCTTCGACAACTTTGGCACTCCTGCTGAAGAAGTGAAAAACATTTAACTGTGGGCAAACATGCAGTTTTGAAAACTTTGTATTGAAGTATTCGCGCTCGAAAATTCCGATTTGTGTGCGGAGGACGCAGCAGAATAGTGCGGGAGTTTAACAAAATTGTGTTCTCGGACAGTTTTCAGATCACTTAAAGTTTATTACAAGAAGCAGAAACAGGAAACAAGGGTAAAAAATTTGTAGATAATGATATGAAATGTATCAATCGCCGAAAAGTGCACACTTTGTTTTAGAAATGAAATGCCAACCCTAAAGAAAAATCAAGGCTGAAGTAGATGCTGATAATTCTTCACCCAAAAGCGAACATGGTATTCAAAGCGAAATCGCAA
>JAFIRS010006941.1:0-30085 GCA_018342105.1 Gonioctena quinquepunctata | reverse complement strand
TTAGTCTAGGAATTAGCTCAAAAATGATATCAATTATCAGAAATATTCATGACAAAGGAATAAATCTAGATAATAAACAAGAACTGTTTATGTTACTCTATGCGAATGACTTGGTTATTCTCTCTGAATCAGTAGTTGAACTTGGTAAAAATCTCAGAATTCTCGAAGAATATAGCAACCAACTTCTCCTATAGGAAAACGTTACCAAAACCAAAATAGTATCATTCTCGAGAGGAACGAGATTAGAGAAAAGCAGATGTTTGTACAAGACCAAACCAATTGATATTGTTGAAGAATTCGTATATCTTGGTGTCATCTTTTTTTTCTCCTCTCTTTTCGATAAAATGTCACGAACAACTGTTGGAAAAGCGAAGTATGCTACTAGCTCGGTGATAGCTCTGATGACTGAAACCAAAATAGACTTCTGGACATCGCGTATGCAACTACTCGACTCACTAGTCCTTAGCATTGTAACTAGCTGTATAGTATGGGGAACAAGATATATCGATCGCTTGGAACGAATACAAATTCATTTTTTGAAGAGAGTACTTCTTCTTCCTATCAACATCACAGATTTCTCATAGTCAGACAAGAGGCCGGACGAGTAAATATATTTCTTACAACTTTTAAGCACATACTAAATTGACCATATACTGCAAAAGATCTGTTTTCTAAGGCAATTGAAAATAACATCCTCCGACCCCAAATACAATTGTACCATGCAAATGAAAACATTCCTGAGTTTTCACAAATTTTTCGACAATTCGAAAAGAAATGAAAAAATCTCCTGAAAAATTTCGAGTAAACTCCGACTTGGCGACAGATCGTTGGCAGAGCCCTTTATTCCTATCCAATTTTATCTGAAAGCTCAAGAGAATATCTCAACATGAGAATGCAAATAAAGATAACCCGAATCATATATCGGAGCATCAAACGAATACATGTTGAAGCTCACCTTTCACGGGAGCACTTACCGTGTCAATCCGAGAGAGTTCTGTACCATTTGAAACGAACAAAGATCTGAGACAATTGGACACTACTACTTGAATACCCTATATATAGTTCAATGAGACCAGACAATTCAGAATGTCTCTCAAACATTGAGAGCTTCACCGATGCTCTCAATAATATTACGTCTTCAAATACAAAAACTATATACAGTGCTAGTCAAAAGTCCCCTCCCCCCTCGTATTTTTCGAACGGGTATACTTATAATAATGAAATTTGGAGGGTGGAAATAAACGGATGTAGGCTTCTCAACTGGTCATAACAGGTGACGCAATAGTCATAAATGACGTCACAAGGCCACTGTGACCAATAATTTTAAATGGGACCCTATGGCAAGTGACAGCTCGTTTGAAAGGTATTGAAAATACCTATTCAGTCATACCAATTTTGTTTGGGTTTCGGCTGATTTTGATTGATAAATTGAAGAAATACGAAAATTATAGTTTCGCATTTAATTAATAAAGATTTTAAAGTACGCCTCTGGTTAATTGTCAAAAAGGTTGACGTTTTTGAATTCTCTACTTGTCAAAAGTGTTTATACCTTGAAAATTTACCTAAGCTATTGTTTAACGAGACGTTTAAGTGTTTACATAGGCAAAATGGTACGTACTGTAGCCGACAAAGTAGCAGCTATCTTAATAATTGGTGAATGTAGAAACAATTTCCATGCAGCGGAACGACTGTTTAATGAGAGGTACCCCGATCGCCCTATATCGAGGGTTTATTTGAGGGAGCTTCTTCGGAAGTTTGAAGCATCAGGTAGTGTTCAAGATGCCAAACGATCTGGTCGACCAACAATTAGTGATGACAAAAAAATTGACATAATTGGAGAAATGGTAGTAAACCCTACTTCTTCCACAGCCCAAGTTGCGTCTATCTGTGAAGTCAGTCAAAGGACAGTACATAGGGTGTTGGCTAAAAACAAATTTCATCCATACAAATTAAAAATGGTGCACCAACTTTCAGATGATGACCCCGACCGAAGACTAGAATTCTGTGAAACTATATCCAATAAAATGAACCAACAACCAGGCTACATACAGACATTGTTTTAGTGACGAAAGTACTTTCTTTCTCAATGGAAATGTTAACACTCAAAATGTGAGGTATTGGAGTGACACAAATCCTCACATCTTTCGTGAAAAACATACTCAATTTCCAGAAAAAGTAAATGTTTGGGCAGGTATTTTGGGAAACCACATAGTTGGGCCTCTTTTTCTCAATGCTAACTTAACCGGTGAATTGTATCTGGAGATGTTACAAAATGATATTGAGGCGTTAATTCTTGAAATTCTAGAAGATAATCCAGATGAATTCGACAACTTGGAAATAACGTTTCAACAAGATGGTGCTCCTGCACACTATTACGGTGCAGTAAGACGTTACCTAGATGAAGAATATCGTGGTAGATGGATTGGACGACGAGGTTCGATCGAATGGCCAGCTCGGTCACCGGACCTTACACCATTAGATTTTTTTCTATGGGGGTACTTGAAATCTAAGGTTTACGCTACAGCACCTGACAGTATTGCCATTCTGAAACAACGAATTGTTGAAGAATGTAGGGCAATTTCCGCTGACACACTGGGACGAGTACGACAAGAGTTTAGCAATAGGATGCATTACTGCCAGGAAGTAGAGGGAGCACATTTTGAACACTTATTATAAGAACTGGTTCTTAAATCTTTATTAATTAAATGCGAAACTATAATTTTCGTATTTCTTCAATTTATCAATCAAAATCAGCCGAAACCCAAACAAAATTGGTATGACTGAATAGGTATTTTCAATACCTTTCAAACGAGCTGTCACTTGCCATAGGGTCCCATTTAAAATTATTGGTCACAGTGGACTTGTGACGTCATTTATGACTATTGCGTCACCTGTTATGACCAGTTGAGAAGCCTACATCCGTTTATTTCCACCCTCCAAATTTCATTATTATAAGTATACCCGTTCAAAAGATACGAGGGGGGGAGGTGACTTTTGACTAGCACTGTATAACCATTTGTACAACATCACGAAATTGAGATCTTTCATCTTGAATGAATAATCTATCATTATTAATATCATAAGCTCTTATAGTTGATATATATCTCTCTTTTTTTCTATAAATGAAAAAACTAACACAATACACTCATCACTATTTTATATACCGTTCTCATCCTTATAGTATCTGTAAAAAAAACTGAATACTTGTTATAAAACTGTGAAGTTTTGAAAAATAATGAAGATCTATCTATCTCCCTCTCTCTCTTTATATATATATATATATATACATATATACTCTCCATGAACCTTCGTGGTTTAGTTAGATATTCATTGAAAAAACTCTTCCACCTGATGTGAAGATATACAATTTTAAATCAGTTTTGTGGTATAATTCCTCATCATGGGAAAATTATTCATTAAGAAATGATTCAAACCAGTTCTGGAATCGATAACTAGGATCATTAGAACGTTATAGCGAGTACGGCATAATTAGGAATGGAAAATCCAAGTAGTTTAGATGAAAACATGCATCGTTAAGTTGTTCATCACATGCATTAAGGCTTATCACGACTGCATTCATGAATTGAAATCTGCAACTTAAAAATAGAACAAGTGATTCAGGAAGTAGTCGCAGTTGTATCATTGTATCCTGATAGTAAATCTTCAAGAATGGCACCACTACTTGTGAGTAGTAGACTCTCCCAACTGAGTGTATTCGAATTTGTATTCCTGTCATGTATCGAATTGTAATTCCTGTCACAGATTAATGAGTATATGTTTAAACCAATAGTATCCAGACAATTGAGAAATATCGATTCTCATTTCCTATTCTTCCAGCTGAAGGAATTGCAGTGGTTTGAAAAAGGCTTCCCAAACACCTTCGAAGTGATATCAATATTTTTAAATGTAATTATTGTTGTGAACATCATTTGGAGAAGTGTACGAATACCAAATCTTAACGATGTGAATGACTTCTGGACAGGAAGGGCATACGTTTCTACCCATTTTCTGAAATAGTCCATGAAACAAGGATGTATTAGTCACCATTATCGGTCATAAGGAATGGTCCAGCTACATCAATGGCAATCCGGTCGAAAGGAGCACCTACGTTGTATTTCTTTATTTCATCCCTGGACCCCTAAAGTTTTCATTAAACTCAATGGAACTTTTGCCTGATCTTGTTCATAGTCTTACTGACTCCCAGGTGTCCTTCCGATTTTCTCTCATGAATTTCCTTCGAAACTTCACCTACCTTCTTCGGTCAACAGTCCCGTTCGGTCATTCCTTCCGGGCTGAGACATCACCTTGCTGTAATATTTGATGGCTTTTCCTGACATCTTGCACCTGTGATAATACAGCTCCAAGTCCAAGACTGCTTGAATCCGTGCCCAATATAAACGAACCTTTCCGTTGTGGGTATGCCAAGATTGGACTCGAACAAAGCGCTGCCTTCAACCTGCGGAAAACTTTATCACTTTCGATAGATCAGTGGAAGTTGACCAGATCTCTTGTCAACTTATGTGGGGAAAAACGGCGGAAATAGGTACACAGGCTTAGGAAGATTCTCACCTCGTTTTTATCTTTTGGTCTTGTCCAGTCTCGAATAGCCTGTATTCAAGATTCGTTCGTTTAGATTCCTTTTGCCGAGACTGTGTGGCCCAATAATTAAACTTGTTTCTGGAATACGAAACATTCATTAAGATTCAGTCTGAGGTTGGCCCCCCTCGAACGTCGAAAAAAGTTGGTCAGATATCCTTCGAAATTTCTTCCCATAACCGTGATATCCTCCAGATATTTCAGCCAAGTTTTTCGAGTGAGTCCACGAAATATTAGCTCCATCAATCTCTCGAAGGACGCCTGTGCATTACAGAGACCAAGAGACCTAACAGTAAACTGATACCGGCCGCTACGAATACTTAACACATACTTTTTTTCATCATCCTCATGTATGTCCACCTGTCAGTATCCGCTCTTCTAGTGCAACATTGAAAACCATCGTGAGCCTGCCAACGTGGTTGGTGTGTCGTCAATTCGGGGTAATGGGTAGCTGTCCTTCTTTGTGATGTCATTAAGTTTCCTATAATACACTTTCTTCGGAAGTAAATTTGATTGCGGCTTCATTTCATTTCGTGACGAATTTTCCAAGGATTTTTCGATGATTCTCAGCGCGTTTTGCAGTATGTTGTCCACTCAACTGCCTATGAGTCATCCCTATGATTCACTTTTCTGGACCCTTATTCCATCAGGAAATATATGTCATGTTTTGTCCTATTCTTCACATATCTGTACTAATCCAACGCAGCACTCAGTCTCCTTCTAATCGAGCTTCAACAATGTTCTTAGATGAATCAGGTATCCTGACAGTTTTGGCTATCCGCAATTTAATTGAACGCCTCCTTTCGGATGGTGTTTTTAAAATGAATTATCTCTTTCCAAATCTCATGGTTTTCTGCTCACCATCGAATGAACTCGTCTTCTATGTTTTCCAAAAAAACCCTTTCCATTATTCGTAGTCTATCGAGGGTTGATGTAATGTCAGATTTCCCTCGTATCCGTGCATTCTCCCCAGTGACCGTTCGGAAGACGTGATTGGACCCGAATGGTTCCACACTCTCTGGAACAAACCAAAGCTTGATTGCATTCCTCGAAGTGTGTCAATATCAGGTCTTTCGTGTTTCAATATCTCTCAATTCGTCAATGATTACCTGCACCATCAACTGCTTTTTGCGATCTTCTGGGTAGGCAAGCTGGATCAGCCTCTTCACATCTGCTTCAAACTCCTGCAGACTTCCACCACTAGATTTCTGCACTCATATTTTCAACTGTGCCCAATACAGCTGTTCTCGATATTGGTCGTCGTATCTCAATTCTAAAGCAACAATAAAATCTACAACTCGCGATATCGGTCATGTACAATACCACAATATAGTGACTATGACGACTGCCCATCAATAGTCAGTGATTTTCGTAATTGCGCCCCTTTCTTCGCTCTTCCTCGTCCATCAAAACTTCTTTCTTTGCTACTTCCTGCCCATCAATAGTCAATGATTTTCATAATTGCGTGATGGCAACCCTGTCACGATGGTCTTGGATCTTCAGGCAATGTTTTTTTCTAGTTGTTCTCCTTTATTCGCTCTTCCTCGTGCCACCAAAACTTCTTTCTTTGCTACGTCCTGTATGGCACTAACTCTATCTGCTATCTTACCATCCATAGTTTTCCAGACTGCATTGATTTCTGCTCCAATTCTATCAATATCTACTTTTTGGCTTACGATTTGTCCCTCGGTTTTCTGGACAATGTGTTCGAAGAATGCTTTCTGTTATTTTTCCAAAAAAATTCGGAAATGTTCGTTCCTTTTCCTCTTGTTTTTTTTGCCTACCTTTCTCCTCCTCTGGTCGACATTCCTTCTCCTTCTGCTTTTATTTCTGCCATCGTTCCCCCTCAATTCATTTTTCTTCCAGAAGTCATCTCGCTTCCTCGGCAAACTGCTGCTTGATCATTTCCACTATGGTTACTATATCGTCGTAGGCTGCATTTTTGTGTTCGCCATTAATTGCTCTCGAATAGTCACTGGAATCCCACTTCTGACACCAACTGTTATGAATCTGGAATCCGTCTTCATCGAAATACTTGACCTACTTACACTCCGAAAACACAACACATCGATGTACTCTTACAAATAAGATAAATCAATCCGAATACACTGTCCAAAATGAACCGCGTACCGCACTGCATTAAATGAAACTTTTACTTGAATGAATTTGTTAATATGAATTAACTACTAACGGTACTCGAATGCATGAATCCAAGCGATGCTCGGCTTTTTATATAGTCAACAGACAAGTTTAGAACTTACTAGACTGTCGTTTTCTGAATCATCTGAAACTTCTGGGAAATCACGACGGTTCGGTTGGAAAGTTCTGTGACGTCAACATTCGTCGTAAACAACGGGCAGTGGCGTAAGGAATTCGCAACAATATATTTATGTTATGTATTTGTTTTTGTATCTCTATCATGAAATGTAAAATTTCCTAGGGTTTGAAGTAATAACAAATAATAACAAATCAATATATTCGAAATTACCATTCGGGGTCGGACAATTTAAGAATAAGACTCTAGAATGGCAGGAAGTTTTTTTATTCGGTTTCATGAAACGTTGTTATCCAAATTTTTACAAATATTACAAGATATTAATTATTTTTTTAAGATATTGTTCGAATGCAACAATAAACTTTCATGAGATGTGTGGATGTAAATGATCCAGTTCTTATGAAGTGAATAACATATTCAAACACATGTCGCATAAGAATAACTATTTTGAGCTCGAATCTAATAATAATTCCTTTAACCCAGATAACACATGGACATCCAATGGATATCCATTGGACATCCTTCATGAATTTTATGGATATACTATGGATATCCAATTATATCCAAAAGATATCTTATGGACATCCGATGGATGTCCAAAGTGGAACAACCTTCCATAGAATATCCTTCAAGGATATCCATAAGATATCCTCCAGAAATGTCCATAAGATATCTTTCAAAGATATCCATAAGATATCTTTCAGGAATATCCATGAGATATCCTTCAGGGATATTCAAAAGCTATCTGAAAGATTCATTGAGAGATATTCTAAAGATATTCGGGGATATCCATCGAAGATAAAATATAGTAATAGCAATCTGGAAGGAAATGAAATAATGGTATTGAACAAAAAACAATGTATTAATAAACTCTGGTATCAAAAAAATTCTCATAAACTTCGGAGTTATCAACAAATGAAATGTATATGTAAACTCTAAAATAAAAACAGAATATTAAATGCAGAATAATCAAAAAAATATAATGCTATTTTCTTCGTCCATCCAGGTGTTTCCTTTATTCTAGAAGATGACAGATGCCATTCTTTGGCCCTTCTCAGCCAAGCCTAGATGGCTTCTTCAGTAGCTTTTTTATTTTCCGTCGAATCACTGAGGTCAGCCGCTTCTGAAATGATATATTCACGGGTATAATTAACGTTGAAATTTACAAAAAAATACTGAGAAATATTATGCTTTCTTTTGAATTCGAATACTGATGATGATTATATATATACCACTGCCATAGTTTTTCTCTCTCTTTATTGGTATACTATGATATATATATATATATATATATATAAGCATTTTTTACATAAACTTTTCTTGGAAATTTTGCATTCTTACTGAACTAGTAGTCTCTTATGAGACAATACAAATTATCAAATAAATTGAACAACTGAATGGGCTTTTCACCTAGTGATAATTCAGCCAGTTTTAGTTGTCCATTTTATTTTTTTCGCTCCATACCAGCTATATTTGGAGGCAAACATATTAGTGAGCACGGAAGAAAGGCATCGTTCCACAGTCATATTTTTGAGATTTCATTTGGGTACCTAAAAAAAGAGTTCTAGAATAGAAAAACATACACCTTACCTACATAAGCTTTGAACTTCGATCCAGTTCCCAAATATTCTTCCGAAAGATTCATTTTCTCAGTGCAATCAATAGGAAAATGTTCGAATCTACTGATGAATCATCTTAATCACATATCCACTGTTGTAGGCATTCACACCATTTTTAATCTGTGCACTGTGACATTTGAAAAACTCGTGTATTGTGGCAAATGTAACGAGGTGCTTTTCAGCATTTCTGAAAATATCGAAACTCAAACAGCAAACACATAAATGCTTCGGAAATTATGGATTTTCATAGGTTATGTCCTTCTCGATTGATATTTACCTGTATTAGGCCAATATATAATTCCCTTTGGAAACAGTAAATTGCTACAGATGAAAACCATTATGTCCAGACCAACAGGGTATCAAAAACGAAAGAAAATAGAAAAAAAAAAACACGACTTTTGTTTGGATTCAGTGCTATGACTATGACCTTCGACCTTCCCCAACAAAATGACAGACGACGCCAGTAATTATGCGTATAGTATGGCCAGGCTGTCGCAGACACATGTATATCTGTTCTGTGGTCGCAGAGGGTCCCCGCGACAACATATTTTTGAAAAGGTGCAATTTGTGTATCTAAGAGAATATCTACATTCATTTATGATTGCTTTGGATATTTCATGGCTATCCCTAGGATATCTTCTGAAGGATATCCATTTCAAATCAAGTAGAAAAACGAAACATGAGATTTTTCCAAAAAAATTATATATGTACGAGCATGAAAGAAGCTCAGAAATTGACACAATAAAAATCAATCTTGCAATTTAAACTTATCCATATTTGCTCCGGATATCTTATGGCCATCCATATGATATCTTCTGAAGGATATCCATTTCAAATCCGTCGACGGATATCTTATGGATGTCCATTTCAAATCCAGGGATATCCCGACCAGAATTGGACATGAAATGGATATCCTGTGTTATCTGGGAAGAAACCTCCATAACCGACATCGCATATCCAACAACAGTTTTTTAGCTTTACACGAATAAAAATTATATATTTTCAATTGCAAACTTCACAAATCAATCTCTTAAATGGAATAACCAATTTCTGCTGAATTCATCATTTGTATATTGGACTACTTTTCTCATGACCTCTGTTACCGATTCCTGAACTGAAAATTCAAAATTATTTCCAATGCATGACTCACTTTTATCTCTGTCGCTTTCGTCTTCTTCTCCGACATCTATGATAATTTCACTGAACTCAATGGTAGACTTGAATGACTGAATTATACTTCGGTACCAAACTAAGACAGCATCCTGGTCATCATTTTTCAGAATAACTGAAAGGAGAAGATTATTGGAATGAAAAATACTTCGATAATTCTATTGGTATTATTATTTTTATTACTGCTATCCGTTTCTGTCATCAAATTCATCTATTGGGACTCCATACTCGATAGATCTGATATAACGCTAAGTTGACTGTTTCCCACGCCTGCGAAATGAAAAATATCTAGTTCCGACAAGTTACCTAAACTGGAGACCATCTTAGGTACCTTTGCCACAGCGCCAAAATATATACCTTTTAGGTTGTTGAAGTAATTAGTGAAAAACCGTCCACCCGTGGCCGAGTAAACTTGAATATAAGAGGTGTAATTAACGTTCCCTAATTAACATAACCAATTAGCTTATCATAACTTTTTCGTTCAATTTAGTTTATAATAATTCATTTTCTCTTGGTAAAAAGTAAAAAGTAGATAACATTCAATAAATACAATAACAAGGAAAGCGTCAGGAGATACTTAATATGTATTATGTGGTAGAAATAAAAGATATATCTTAATCATATCATATCACACCATAACGTATCATATCATAAAGAAAACAAATACATATATACACATACACACACATAAACATATATATATATATATATATATATATATATATACAGGGTGGGGCACTCCATACGACACGGTCCCTGTAAACCAAACCATCAATTTCTCCATTTCATTATATGTATATTGATTAAGGCTGTAACAGGAAATCATTTTGTAGTCTACAGGGTGGCTCAAAAAAGTGTGACATATCAAAGTTATGTTTTTTTAAATGAAACACCCTGTATTTCGTTACTCTTTTGAATAGGTCAGGAAAAAATAATATGATTTCGTGAAAGGTACTATGTACCTAACTATAACCGTTCTCGAGTTATTGATTTTTTTATTAAAATGCTAGGTACAATTGGAAACTAAATAACATCGAAATGTATGAAAATCATCCCTTCGAATTCTGACCAAGCATAAAAGAGGTTTTGGGCTATTGATTTCGATAAAATCCGTTTCTCAATATTATACAGAATGTTCAAAAATCATTGTCACCTTTTTATAATTTCGGACAAAGATAAATTTGTTATTTCAAATAGAACACCTTGTATTCTTTTGGTCTGAACAGTATAAAATTCAATTATCTTTCATTTCATATTGGAGTTTCCTATACCTAACCTAAATAGTTTTTCAGATATTGGCTTTTTCAAATAGTAGTTCCTATTTCAATGCATTCTTTGCATCAAGATAGCTTTGAAACGACATTTATTCAACTTGTTGAAAGAATTTTTTCGACAGTTATTGTGTTTTACGTTATTCAAAACATACACTGAATTATTAGCGTCGAAAATGAAAACTTATCCCATTCAAGAGCGGATAGATATGATTTTAGCGATTGGTGAGTGTTTAGAGAATTGCCTTTTGGCGTCGAGGGTGTATGCCCAAAAATATCCGGACCGGAATCATCCAAACAAGTTGGTTTTCAAACGATTGCTACATCAATTTCATAGGACTGGAAGTTTAGCTTATGAAAAGGCAAATAGACCAAAACCTATCATTGGAAATGAGGAAAATGAATTTCTTATTATGGGATCAATCATAGAAAACCCTCATACGAGTCAACGTAAGATCGAGAAAGAGAAAGAGAATTTCACCCGTACCGTATTCAGATGCACCAGGAATTATATGAAATAGACTTCCATCGACGAATCGAGTTTTGTCTATGGGTTCTGGACAAGTTTAGTGAGGATGAACATTTTTTGGATTCCATTTTATTTTCTGATGAATCTACTTTTCATAACAATGGCTTAGTAAACAGACACAACTTCCATTATTATAGTTAAAGGACCATACTTTCTTGATGGAAACATGAATGGTCAAATTTTTTTACAATTTTTACGAGATGATCTGCCTGAGCTTCTGGAGAATGTGCCGCTAAATATCAGACAACGGTTGTGGTTACAATTGGATGGAGCTCCGGCACATTTCAAATTCAGTGTCAGACAGTTTTTGAATATCTGCTTTCCGAATAAATGGATTGGTAGGGGAGGACCACAAAATTGGCCAGTGAGATCACCAGATTTGACTTGCCTCGATTTTTTTCTATGGGGATACTTGAAGAATGAGGTTTACGACACTCCTCCAACCACACTGGAAAATATGAAGGAGAGAATAAGGGCTGCTTTTCGAAGAGTGACGCCTCAAATGTTATTGAATGTTAAGGAGTCTTTCATTTCATTTCGAGCTCCTACTTTGAATTTAAAACATTTCTGTTTCATATTTTGTTGTTGTTTCAGTTGAATAATAAAAAAAAAATATAGTCTGTTTAATGAACTACTGTCAGAATATGAATGTAAATGATAACTTCATTTTAGTGAACAGTAAATATTTTCGATGAAGTGAAGTATAACAACTGCCAATGAGAATTCGTGAGCAAATTGAATTAATGTCGTTTCAAAGCTATCTTGATTCGAAGAATGCATTGAAATAAGAACTACTATTTGAAAAAGCCAATATCTGAAAAACTATTTAGGTTAGGTATAGTATATATGAAATGAAAGATAATTGAATTTTGTATAGTTCAGACCAAAAAAATACAGGGTGTTTTGCTTGAAATAACAAAGTTATCTTTGTCCGATATTATAAAAATTTACAATGATTTTTGAACATTTTGTATGATATTGAGAAACGGGTTGTATCGAAATCAATAGCCGAAATCCTCTTTTATGCTTGGTCAGAATTCGAAGGGATGATTTCTATACTTTTCGATGTTATTTAGTTTCCAATTGTACCTAGCATTTTCATAAAAAATCAATAACTCGAGAACGGTTATAGGTAGGTACATAGTACCCTGTACGAAATCATATTATTTTTTCCTGACCTATTCAAAAGTGTAACAAAATACAGGGTGTTCCATTTAAAAAACACAACTTTGATATGTTACACTTTTTTGAGCCACCCTGTAGACTCCAAAATAATTTCTTTCTGCACCCTTAATCAATATAAATATACTGAAAAATCAATGGTTTGGTTTATAGGGACCCTGTCGTATAGGGTGCCCCATATATATATATATATATAAATATATAAATATATATATATAATATATATATCACATATATATATATATATATATATATATATATATATATATATATATATATATATATATATATATGTTTGTATGTGTATATATGTATTGTTTTTTTATGATATGATACGTTATGGTTTTTTTTTATATGTTCTGGTTTCCACGAAAAGGGATATCCTGTAATGTTCAGAGAACATCGTGGGAACCAAGGGAAAGAAGGTAGGAGTTGGTGTTCTTCTTAAATTTCTGGAGGTTGTATGCCTCGGGGAACACCTCCCTAGGCAATGAGTTCCAAAGCCTCGCAGTTCGTTGGATGAATGAGTCTTTGGAAAGTGATGTTCTGCAGGTCTCCAAAGTGACCACGAAGGGGTGTGAAGACTGAACTTGACGGGTTAATCTCGAAGAGACTGCCAAAGGAGGAACGATTGTTGATATTTCAGAAGAGCATCGCCCATGAAAATATCTATAAAGTAGAGACAAATCGCCAACTTTTCTACGGTGTACATGAGTACTCGAGATTATGGTGTTCCAGACAAGTGAGTCGGATCTGTGCCTTATAGATCATAAGCAGCTGACTGGAGGTGAAATAGCTCTTGGCACGAAACAAAACCAAGTTTTGGGATGCACTTTGGCAATGGACCTCACGTGATTTTCCCAGGAAAGGTTATTGCTGATAGTAATACCAAGCATCGATATGGATGACTTCAGTGGTATGGTTACTCCTGACAAAGTTATGTTAGGCACAGTGAGATCGGCTTTTCTAGAGAAAAGACATGCTTGTGTTTTGTTTGCATTGAATTCTACCAAGTTATTGGATCCCCATTCTAGAATTGTTGCTAAGTCCATATTTATATTGTTAACATTTCTTCCTCGTTCATTTCTGGTTTCACGGGCTGATATAGGGCCCTGGAAGAGAAAGCGGTATGGAGGGTACTATCATCGGCAAAGCTGTGTACGGGACATGAAGTTGCTTTCAACAGGTCGTTGATGTGAAGTAAAAATAGTGTTGGTGCTAGAATGGATCCTTGCGGAACACCAGCATTTATGAGTAGAGTGTCAGATGAAACTCCATCGACCACTACATGGAGAGACCTGTTTGAGAGAAAACTAGCAAGCAGAGAACACAGCTGAGGGGGCAAGCCATAAGATGGAAGCTTGGCGAGGAGTCCCTGGTGCCAAACTCGATCGAACGCCTTGGAGATATCTAATGCCACAGCTAAAGTTTCTCCATACTTTTCAATAGATAGCTGCCATATATGTGAGACGTATGCGAGCAGGTCACCAGTTGATCTCTGATGGCGGAAGCCATATTGCCTATCATTGATAATTCCTGAGTCTTCCAGATATTTCATGAGCTCGATGTTGATGGCTTTTCCATGACCTTTGAAATAATAGATAGCAGTGCGATAGGTCTGTAGTTGCTAGGTTGGGTCTTTTGCCTTTTTAGGGACTGGCTGTACTCTTGCAATTTTCCAATTGGACGGAAATACTCCCAAATTGTAAGAGTGGTTGAACAACTTGCAAAGAACAGGTGTTAGATCGGGGGCACATTTCTTGAGAACAATCGGCGGGATTCCGTCAGATCCACAGGCTTTGTTGGTGTTGAGACCCAGCAAAATCTTTCTGATAGTACGTTGGCGAAAGGTGATCTCGGGCATGTGACTGTCAATAGGTGTAATGTTCGGGGGTTGTTTTCCCGAAGAATCCAGAGTGGAATTTCCAGCAAATAGGTGCGCAAAGATATTGGCTTTTTCCTGGGCAGTCGTTGCTAGTGTTCCATCTTCTTTGGTTAGGGGAGGAAAAGAACTGGAAGTGAAGTTTCTTCCCACAGTTTTGGCGAAAGACCAAAATGAACGGGATCCGTTGGGACATTCAACAAGTTTTGATCTTATTTTGGCATTATGAGCAACTTTTGAACATTCTATTGTCTCTTTGCATATGCCTCTAGCCTCAACGTATGCTGCTCTGGTCTCAGGTCCCGGATTTTTTTTGCCATCGATGGTATGCTGCCTGTTTGGAAGCCACAGCTCTAGAGCAGTTTCTGTTAAACCAGGTCTTATCGGATGATGTTCTTCTTTCGGTATTCGGTATGTAAGTTTGCATCCCCAACATGATGATTTCAGAAATTGTCTCAGCACATCGTGTTGGATCTACTGAAGAGAAACAAACTCTCTTCCATGGAAACGCTGAGAAAAACATACGAAGACCTTCCCAGTCGGCCGAATTGTAATGCCACATGAGACGGGGTGGTATTGTGCTGCTCGATGGTAAATGGAAAGAGCATGTTGTGGAGATGAGGGTGTGATCAGAGTTTCCAAGTGGGCACAAACTTCTATTCTATACGGGTCAGGATTGGTGGTGAGGAAAAGATCTAGTGTATTGGCAGACTGGTTGTTGACATCAGGGATGCGGGTTGGTAGCTCGACCAGTTGTTCTAGACCATGAGTGATGGCGAAGGCCTCAGCTTGACGACCTGCATCATCTGTTTTGTTAGAGAATTTGAGCCAGGCAGCATTATGTACATTAAAGTCCCTCATGATTATGGTTTCAGCTGTTGGATGGTTTTCCTGAATGTAGTCCAGTTTGATTGATAAAAACTCAAAGAGGTTGTTATATGAAGGTTCATTAGGTGATAGGTAAAGGCAGCAGAGGAACTTAGTCACTTTGGTATCAGATAGCTTAAACCACATCACATCAAAGTCTTTCGGTTCCAAACTCTCTTCACGCTGGCATGAAAGGTTAGCCTTAGCGTAAAGGCAGACTCCACCTTTGAACCTGAATCGAGAATGGAGTTCGTAACCAGAACAAAGCATATGGACCTTGTTGGTGGACGAGTTTACTTGTGTTTCTGTCAGAGCCAGAATATCCGGTTTTTTCGTCTGTAGGTGATGGTGGACGTCATTGATGTTCTTGTTGAGTCCACGGATGTTGGTGTGATATGATATGATTAAGATATATCTTTTATTTTTACCACACAATACTGACGCTTTCCTTGTTATTGTATTGATAGAATGTTTTCTACTTTATACTTTTTAAGAAGAGAAAATGAATTATTATTAACTGAATTGAACAAAAAGGTTATGATAAGCTAATTTGTTATGTTAATTAGGGAACGTTAATTACACCTCTTATATTCAAGTTCACTCGGCCACGGGTGGAAGGTTTTCCACTAATTACTTCAACAACCTAAAAGGTATATATTTTGGCGCTGTGGCAAAGGTATCTAAGATGGTCTCCAGTTTGGGTAACTTGTCGGAACTAGATATTTTTCATTTCACAAGCGTGGGAAACAGTCAACTTAGCGTTTGATGACAGAAATGGATAGCAGTAATAAAAATAACAATACCCTATATATATATATATATATATATATATATATATATATATATATATATATATATATATATCACGTCCAAAAAAACGAACATTTATCATGAAAATCTAGGAGACTCTAAAATTAAAGGTCATTCATCGAGAGTGTAGCAATTTTTTTCGACGAGGGCAGTCTTTGTCTTGATTTAAAAACATCGATATTTGGCGCAGTTTTGATGGAATCATCGAGCTTATTATAAAGGTGGCTTTTTTATATAGGGTAGTTCTGTGCGTTTTGGGTATCAGTAGGTCTCTAGAACGTGTCAAGTACTCATGCTGGTTTGGTGCGAAGTTGAGTCTGTTCAATGCTAGCAATAGTAAGTATTTTTAATTCTCTGAATTTATTTCTACATGATTGTCTCCACCCAATTTGTGCAATGATCCTGACTGCATATTTCTGTAAAATAAAAAACTCTTTTCGTAGAAGACCCTGTACCCCAACTCAAAATTCCATACCGTAAATGACAATGTGTGGTCGCATAATACAGATTTAGCAACACTTCTTTACCACAGTGCGTCGACATGAAACTGAATGCGTAACAATTTTTACGTATTTTTTCGCATACGGTTCCAATGTGAGCAGTCCATGTAAGTTTGTGATCTAATGTGAGATCCAGCATTTTGGTTGTAGAGCATGATTCAACCTGTAACTCGTCATTCTCATGGATTTTGAAATTTTCTGGGATATTGTGCAGGGTGAATTTCATCAACGATGTTTTGGATATGTTGAGAGCATTTATTTCGTGCTCGTTGAATTCGTATAGTACTGTATCAGTGTTTTTGTTTTGTGTGAACCCATGTTGATTTCGCGAGAGGATTTTATTGGCAGAAAAAAAAAGACACCAATTGGTTCTTAATATTTAGCAAAACAATCTTTGCGATAGTCGACAGGAGTTATTGTAAAGATTTGAGTCACCTTTTTTGAAGATTGGTAAGACAAATGCTGTTTTCAATTTATCTGGAAAGATTCAGGGTTCCATAAACAAGTTCACAATGTATGTTATTGGTTTACAGACTTGATAAGCACATTTTATCAAGATATTATTTGAGATTTCGTCATGGCCAGTTGCATTTGAATTTTTTTGTTTTTTCACATAATTAATAACGTCTTTCTCAGTAATTGGATGCAAGAAGAAAGAGTTGGGACATGTTTTGATATACCTTTCCATAAAATTCAGATAGATTTCTTTTTGCTGTGGAACTTTGGTAAAGTGACTTTTGAAATTATTGGCCAAAACAATTTCAGGGACTTCAACGTTACCTTCACAAATTTTAATAATATTGGACTTGCTTCCCTTTTTTTGAATTTGGTTCACGATTTGCCACATAGTCTTCGATTTATTGGTCGAGTTGTTTATTTTGTCTTCTACACAATGTTTCAGTTTTTCCCTATATATTTGTGTTGTTTGCTTACTTATATCTTTGAAGTTTTCATTTACTCTAGCACAATCTGAGTAAAAAAAAACTAGTTTTTTTAATTAGTTAATTTCTGGAGTAAGTAGGTTAGCATTAAATTTTTTTGTCCGTTCTTTGAAAACTGTTTATTTATCAACTACAGTATTTCCTAATATATTCCTCAATAGGTGATAACAGTTTTTTGCAAACATTTTTGAATATTGGCTTTTGTGCTACTTCGAAGTAAAGTACATGTTTCGAGTGTTGATAAAGCTTAGATCACTAGATCTCAATTCCTCAACACCACAAGTTGTTTGCTCTGATTTTTTATCAATGTTGTACCAAATTCTGTCACTCTCTCCACGAATTGTGTCAGTGTTAATTTTGAATCATCCTATAATTGATAAAATTCCGTATCCAAACTTCTACAATTGTTGACTGTACACATTATTGGCATCAAGTGCTTCATTTCAAATATGAAATAGTTGCTCTTGCCCGCGATTTCATCCACGTGGAATTTGTATTTTTTTGTCTGATAAAAACGGAAGAATTTCATATAATGAAGACATTCACGAAGTTAAAATATTTGAAATATATAGAAATATAACACAGCAAAATTTAAATCAATTAAAAAATTAAATATCTGTTCAGACTAGCCAGTCTTACTGAAATACTTTCTATAATTTGAAGTCGAAATAAACTAGGGAAATACACTTTCTGTGAACTTTTTTATTTTACGTGGAAATTACACGTCAAACTTTTGTTTTCTTTTTTCAATAATATGACAAAATCAACACACTTTCATTATTATACCATACAGAGATATCAAAATAAGTATAACATCTTTGTCAAACTGCAATCCTTGTCCAGTATAACACAGAACAGGTGAATTGAGGAGAACTAGCAGGCAAGATGAAGATGAAGTGACAATATATCCAAGAGATTATGTTCCAAGGACAAGCTTGGAGGAAATGAAAATATTCAAGGCATTAGAATGTCATTTCCTAACCTACAATGATTCATTTTGTTTTGGAATAAAAAAAGAGTGATATAGCAGATTTCAACTATAACGTTACACATAGGAAAAGAAGAAAATGAAAAAGTTGACGAATCAGCAAAAAATAGCATTATAACAGGAATATCACTTGATGAAAATCCAACATTAAATGATTAAATCCGAATTCAAAAACATAAAATGTTGGATCAATGGGAAATGAATTGGAAATTATATTATGGAAAACATTTATCATGATATACCACTCTACAAAAATAAATAACCAGAATACCATGATACAAAAGCTTTTGTTATCGAAGAAAGTATATCACGACTTTAATGATAATGAGAACGGGACATGCATGTTATAAAGCTCATCTAGATCGGGTTGGTATAAAACAATCCAATCTGTGCGAAACATGCAATGAAATAGAGGATTTGGATCATGTAGGAAGGAAGTTCACTGATGAAATTAATGATCTATATAACAGGCCATTAAAAAATAACAAAAAAATTCCAATACATATTACGTATTTATTAGCACTCAATGAAAAACGGATAAGTGATTTTATCATGAAATACCTAGAAGAAACAACAATTAGACTCTAAATTGTTGTTGGATTTATTGTCTCCTTTGTGTCTCTCCCAACTGTATACATACCATCCCAACTGCGGTTTATCTGTGTATGTCTTATGTAAAATGCCTTGATCGACCCCATGGGAAAAAGCATGTAACCATGTCAAACCAAACCAATGAGAAGGATTATTTTACATTATGTTTGTCACCCCAATCTTCAAACTCGTTGTAACATGCTCCAAGTTTACATTCTTTTTCAGCTCTGGAGGAGTGAAATATACTAAAATATCACTATCAGACATATTTGCGTTTTGCCAAGAACTGCTAAAATGGTTTGAATATGTTCCACCATATCATTTCCATAGCAACGCTGTGACTTTGCTAACTAAATTGAACTGCTGTCGATTTCAAAGCAATAATATATTTATTTGCAATTATCTAGTTTAATAATTTTGACGATTGCACGAAAAATAGTGTGTATGCCTGACCGCGAAACTCTTCAGCGACCTCAATATTATCCTGCCTCGGCCGCAAGCGGCCTCGGCGATAACTTTTCTTTCGGTACGCTAAAAAGACATTTCGCGGCCTTGGCCTACAAATAACTATTAATACCCTTCTTGAATAACAGCATTTCCCAAAAAGTAGCAGAAGTGTATACAGAGAAGGGTGGAAAATATCAACATTTCCTTCAGTACTAATCTTTACATATATAATTACATGTACTGACTGACTGACATATGATCAACGCCCAGACCAAACCGCTGGACCTAAAGAGCAATTCTTGTATATATATATATATATATATATATTTGGATGAAATTTCGTATTTAGATAAGGTTTTGCTCTTTAAGTTTATTTATATAGGCATCTTTCCTGAAAAACGCAATTTACTCAATTTTTTTTTTTAATACGAATCGATAGATAGAGCGAGCGCCATCTCACTATTGAATGTTAGCCTACAGGTACCTCTTAACTTTGCGAGATGGCGCGAATAACCTTATGAAATTAGCGAATTTGGGCATCAAATCAATGTTATATGATATGTTTTTCTTTGGTTAGTCCAAGGAACTCATACGATTCATTTGAAATATGTATTTGTGCACTAGGTGAGATTGCAAAATATTTTTATGTAATAAGTATGTGATTCAAATCTCAATTGAAAAAAACAGAGAAAAAAAAACGCCGAGCAAAGCTCGGTCGCCTAGGTACTCTATGATGACACAGGTAACCACTGAGAAAGGTTTTTTCGATATTCCATGTTTCAGTGTTTTTGGAAATTCAACCCCTAAAGGGGTGAAATGGGGGGTTGAATGGGGATTGGAAGTTTGTGTGAAAAAAGGGGTACCAGTATTTTTATAAATTCAACCTCAAAAGGATGAAATGGGGGGTGATAGTTCGTTCGGGGGGTTGCGTTAGTTTTTAAGTTAGGGTAATGAAAATCGATGTTTTGGCTCTCGGTTACAAATAAACAAATTGCGTTTACCCTTATTTGAGAATTCCGTCCCTAAAGGGGTGAGAGGGGGTTAGTGGATTCGTAATAGTCGTTAAAAAATATTACTTCCGCTGTCAAATCAATTATACCGTCCAAAAGGGATAACGGGATAACGGGAAATGAGATAACGGGATAATGGCTAATGGATAATTGGAAACGGGATAACGGGATAAAGGGAAAACGGGAAGCGGGCAAAGCGACGGGCATAAGCTAGATGGAAGAGCACAAAGAAACGCAAAGGAAAAAATACAAATTCTACGCGGACGAAATACCAGTTAGACATAATATAAGCTCACAAAAGACAGAATCGATATCTATGAACTGTAGGATTGTGATGCCACTTATATCGATAGAACTTGTAGACCTTTGAGTGTCCGCATAAGTGAGCTCTCAAACCACAACTATTCTATGGCGTATTTCAATCGCAAATATCAAACATTCCTTCGTTCTGTTATGGTAAATCGAGCAAGTCGATGCTCTTGATATCCTTCACGTATCTGTGTTTTATGTTCGCTGGAAATACTACAATACTACACATGAAATTATGGATTAGTGTGGTAGATTTAAAATTATACGAAATTTAGCCCTCTTGTTTCTTGTTTTCAAGCAAAGCACGTGAAGCTTATCTGCATATGCACATTGATATTGGAGCACTCAATGTGTACTGCAAATCTCTAGAGGAGTATATTCATTTATTATCAACCAAAGTTTGATGAACTGTATATTGAGATAATGGGTATCG
The DNA here is from genome assembly GCA_018342105.1 of Gonioctena quinquepunctata. Lineage (NCBI taxonomy): Eukaryota > Metazoa > Arthropoda > Insecta > Coleoptera > Chrysomelidae > Gonioctena > Gonioctena quinquepunctata. The sequence goes on along the minus strand of JAFIRS010006941.1, from coordinate 8,665 downwards.
TTTATACATATTGAAACATCAGTGGTAGCGTTCGTGAAAAATATTAGGTCAAGCCTCTTGCTGATTCTTGTCTAGTCATAACAGCATGATAATCCCAATATTTTTCTGAAATATCATTGATTCATTATCAATGATATCTAACTCAGAACTGATCCATACGACTGCAAATAGAAGTGTTCTGATAATTTTCTTCTTCGAAAAAAATGAAAATAAATGATAACGACTACAATATATATGTTCTAAAAAGAAATACTAAGTTTCGCGGGATACAGGAAAAATAGCTCATAGCTCTGACATTTATGAATTAACATAAGGGCAATACCGCACACATATTCTGGATACTCGCCAGTTTTCTGTTTTTTCATTGACCCAAGTAAACAAAATCTTCACTATAAGATTGAACTCAATTACAATTGCAATGTTTGTTGTGAATGAGTTATTCCAGCGAAATTGTAAAAAATTACGTTTATAAAATTCAGGAAATAAAATTAGAAAATTGGTTGAATTATTACACCATCATTGATATGATCAAGATATGATCATTGCTATGATCAAAATATGATTGAGTCTCACCTAAAATTGGGATTGTTTTTAGGTTTTAAGGTTTTTATTTGAAAAAATTAAAAACGCGTGTCCATAGAGATGATCAATTGTCCACGGAGTTATAATTGGTCTGAATTTTGTGAAACATTGGTGCTAAAAACGAAGAGTCTGTCTGTGAAAAATAATAAAAAAGCTTTATTCGTTCATAATAAAAACTTTTTAACAAAAAATAAAACCGACGAAATAATCAACTGAAAAGCAAAAAATAAAATAAACCGTCTTAGTCTTAATGATAACTGAGCTCCTAAAATAATGTGGGTAAACTAATTTTGAGTAAGCGCCAAACAAACCAGCAATTGAATTAGGTACAGCGTAAAATGATGGCAGCGGGATGCACGGGCGGCGTTTTGATCACTTCTTCAAAGTAATATAATGATATTCGTTAATTGTTTGTTTGGCGCCTACTCAAAATTAGTTACTCACATTAGTTTAGGAGCTCAGTTATCATTAAAACTAAAAGATTTATTTTTTGCTTTTCAGTTGATTTTTTCGTCCATTAAATTTTTTGTTGAAAAATTTTAATTTTTTACTTTTTTGTGGCTAAAATCAACTAATAACTATCTACTCAATTGACTCCAGGTATCCATTATGTAGTAGTGTGCCAAGTTCCAACAGAATCGGTTCATAGTTGAAAAATTAATAATCCCCTAGTTTTCTACCCTTAGAGATGGATTATTCCTATTAGTGGTAGAATCAGTAAACGGGTAAAAATTCAGTAGATGAATGATAAATATCTCCTACTTTTCTACCCTTAGGGGTGACATTTCTTTTTCAAATTTAAATGAGACTAATATCGAAGTATAGGTACCCTATCCAATGAAAAAAGGATAATCGAAATCGAACTGTTCTCTGAAAAGTTATGCTTGATCATATATAAAAAAAAAAATACGCGTCGACTAGAGAATCTTCTTCTTTTTTTTCGTCGGTTGAAAAATAACTTGTATTTATAAGAAATCATAGATATTTTCAAAACAAGAAGACAAATACCAAATGAATCCAAAATGAAACGAAATGAATCTTTGACATTATTCCTGAGAGCTTAACGTATGGGAAATTCCATTATGTTATCAAATCCGGCGAACGAATTTATTCAAAGTTCGTCCATACTTTCGATATATTTTTTGGTAGGAAAAATATTGAGAGTTATCGGCAAAATAGTTTTTCTTTAGAATTTAGTTATTTCTTAAGGAAATTAAAATAAAGACAGTCAATAGTCTATTGGCTTGTTCTACATCCATAAGCATTGGAGGTGGTTGTGTGCTTTGCTTTGTTGAGACTTTTTTAAGTGAAACAAGTGTTTAATGAGGGACGTTTATTTTTAACCGACGAAATTAAAAAGGACGAGGTTTTCTAATCGACGTGTATCTCTCTGGCAAGTAGTGTTTTGGTATTAATGGCTAGTAAACGTAGAATTGAGATGATATTGAGTTCAGATCTTTCTCAGAGGATTGTATTTACTTGAAAAATGCTAAAAATACTATGTTCCATCACATCCATGGCCATCATCACCATGGTCTTGAACTGTCCATTATTTTTTGTTTTTAATGTTTCGATTTTGCTCAGTATAGTCACACTCTCTGTCCAAAAATGTTTCTATATATAATATTTACATATTATAGGGGCAGCTGTTGTCACCAGGGTGTATGTAGAAAAATTGATTTTTCTACACACAACACCAATTTCGATAGAGTGTTTCTACACTATAATCTAAGGCTCTGATATTTCGGTTTACCACTAGTCCGTCGGACTTGGATACATGCCTTCGGCTCAATATGCGAGGTCTTCCTTTTGAAAACTTTTCATTCTTTATATAAAAATTAGTACTTTTTGTCTTTTGTCTCGGGGGACTTCTATTCAAGTGATAATATAACTTGATAATTGACTTTTTCCTCTCAATTGAAATAATCTGATTGAAATCAATTTCCCTTACCTCAACTTCGGTTGAGAGAATAATATACAAAATTAACTTCAATACATCTATTAACAAAAGAGGTTAAAACTATAGTACAGCTGGACGCTTGTCGAATGAAAAAAATGGTCAATCATAATATAAAATGTAAACTCAACAAATATCACTCTCCTTTTAAGAATAAAAAAACAACAACGAACAGTTTGAGAATATTACATATCGGTTCTTAAATAAAAGGGGGCTCATAATTCCGATATATGAAGTGATTTCCTATTATCGAAATATGGAACCGGTTTCTCCCCGTGGCTCTCATAGTTTATTGTTACCTGCGTAACTGACTTCCGTTTTTCCCAAATTACCAAAAAGTTGTGATCGTCTGAGGTTAGTCTCAAATTCAATAGACGAACTCCCAATATACTCTGTTATGTATACCCCTGATCTGGTAATAATTTTGCATGAGGTTCACCCCGTGAATCAATAGTTGAAAGCTATATGCTTCAAGTAAGATTTTCCACTTGAGCCAGCAACTTACCCCTGTAGTTCCCATTTTCCTCCTAGTCTTGAATATAATTCCCATTTCCCTCGTAGCCGTCTGTGGACACTAGAATCAGATTTCTAATTTAAACACACCCGTCTTCTGAACTGACGATTGGAATAAAGTTTCCGCTATCTACCCGCGATAGTTCCTTCCGTGGAACCATTGTATATCGAAGGGCGATTTTCTTCGATATAGTTTCTGGTAAAACCAAAAACCCGGGCCGATCCCGGTGGACTCACGCCAACGGCGGAACCCGTGCCGATCCCCTCGAGGTTCGCGAAAAGACTCCCTCCAGTCCTGTTGATCTTTTTCCATTCTGAAAACAAGCGAAGCAACGTGTCCCGTGTATATTGCCGATTCGACAGTTTGCCCGGCTGTGTTGAATCAATGAGGCTCTGTTTAACATTTCCAGACTGAATAACAGTTACAATATTACATATCTGTAAATGGCAATGACTTTCAAAATGAATGAACTCGTCTGCTCGGCAGAAATATATTTTTTATATCCGCGACGACCCATTTATGTATTTCGAAGTATGTTGTATTTCATTTCATGTTAATTTCGTCCAAGAAACTGGAATAATGAATTATGAATCAAAAATTGGGATAACTCACCCTGGGACCAATAAAAAAACAGAACAATTACACCTACAAGATGTTACATGAAGAACTGAGGTGTATGGCAAATCCAATATTAGTATACTCCTGAGGCGCCCTCTAATTGATTTATGGTGAAAACCAGGATGGTCCATGGTGATGATGACATTCTTTGTAACAGAGTAAAAGTGACACATATTTGCTAAATTCTGATTTTAATTAACAATATTTTCAAATCTAGAAATCGCCTAACATGTATTCTATCAAAGGCTAGAATAATTTGAACTTGAAATGTATTATTTATGCTAGTAGAGTTTATGTGAATGCAGTGAACTTGTGTGGGTTACATAAAGTTTTTTTTTTCCAATTTTTTTTTAATTATTGTTTGCAGCATCAAAAGATGATGATTCTGATGTTATTGCAACTTTTAAATATGCAGTTACTTATTTAGATTTACAAAATATTTCACTACAAATTGAATATGTAATAGATAATGGGAGGAGTTTCTGAACTGAATCTTATAACAAAACAAGAGAATTATTTTTGAGTTAAGAACTCAAAGTCTTCTTCACAACGGTATCAATATAAATTGAAATACTATTCGTAGACCACAACCGAAAAACAACTTCTTTCCTGACAAATACCACGCAGAACATTGAATGATATTCACCTGAAAATCTATGCAAACTTCCATAAAAATGAAAATTGATTGCAAATGTTTCCTTCTGATAAGCTCGATATGTTTAATTCATAACGGGTCCGCCTAACAATCCGCATACCGGTTTCAGGCTTTTGGTCCTCATCAGTACGGAATAGTCACCAATCAGAGATCCGGAGAGCTCTGGCCGAAGCCAGACCCAACATAAACAAAATCACCATCAAGCTTACATCACCTTCAGGTACGCCGGAAAAAGTAACTTTCAACCGGCGGTACCTAGTGACAGAAAGAAACACTCAATACAATTCCCTTATTTCGATAGGATTCTAAATGATAAGATTCCATCTCGGTAGGAGTGGCTGAATGCCCGACTGGCGTGTATATTACACAAGAAAGCCAAGAGAGTCAATATAAAGTTTAAGAATCATTTTTGTAATACTGATCTTTCAGTATATATTGAGTTCTCGTCTTCTTCATACAGAAAGTAGGAAAACAATTAGTTTCAATTGAGAGTTGACTTTGTTTTACCATTGATAAAATTCTTCCTATGTTCGGACACCCTAGATTCTTCAAAATTCTCAATTTCATCTTTGTAAATTTCAATTAATCTATCGTTACTGTTATAATACTCTCTCAGTAGGCCAAAGCATGTAATGTTTTTTCGTCACCACAGGGTTGGTAGGGATTTATTGGGGTGTTTGTATTATGATCATTTTGTATGGAAGTTAGTGGATAATTGAAATGTTATTTTTATCACTAATTTCTGTAACAATCGGATATATGTATTCGCTCCGGCTTCGAGTAATAAGTGGTGAATTAACCAAGGGCTGATTGTTGTTCATTGGATGAATCTCAGATTCATTTTCATTTTACAGGTCAGTATTCATCTACGACTCAATATGATCCAGACTCGTTCTAATTTAAGTGTAGAACAAGCCGACAGGCAGTTTGTGTCAGACTGGGTTCAGGTATTGGCGATTATATCCAAAACTGACCATAAATATTTTATTTTCTCATAAAAAAAGATAATTTCAGAATTCAATGATTTTAGTATCTAATGCATATTGAGCGACGATTGGCAACACCGTGAAAATGGAGGGTTTATAGTGTTGATCAAAGTTATTTTGCACTATTTCATAATTTATTCGCAGTGTAGCCTTCCGTCGGCTGTTTCTATGAACGAGGTAATACAAATAGATTTAAAGCTCGCGGCAGGAATGGCACTATAGCCACGCCCAGTTACCTTTCTTATTGGTGCAAACATAGTTCTTATTGGCCGACGCATATTCCATTCAAAATGACACATGTGGATCGAGTCTACGTGGACCGATAGCAGGTTAAGTAGCAGAAAAAACGGCTTAAATTTTTTCTCTCGATAATTTAAAAAAAACTGAAGCATACTTTTGAGGCCCAATAATGAAGTTATATTATATGAAATTTTTACATCCAATATTATGCCCCATTTGTACAATTCAATAGGTACTCCGAAGAAAAAGTCTTTAATAGAGCACTGTCCAAGAAAAACATTGGAAAGAAGACAAATCCTTCCCAGGAATTCTGGCATTAGACATCCTGCGAAGGTTCATAATCAGTGAGAATACTATGAAGGAATTGTCCCAAATAATTTCACCACTATAATACTATAAACTTTCCACGCCCATGTCTGTAATTGACACTTTCATTCGCACTTGAAATGATTTATTTGCTGCATCAATTCTTTTACTCGAATATCAAAGCATTTTTTTTTCATTTCGGCATTCACGAGCAATTCATTCGGACTATCTCAACGTGGTGGGTTTTTTCCGCAAGAAAACAATTGAACGCTTTAATAATATCGACCGCAGTCAGAGCGTTCCAACCAAACAGAAAGTATACCACATAATTTCTTGTCTTATTCGAAATCAAGTAAATGTAAAGTAATAAGAATGAAAGTTCATTGAAATATTTAATTTTTTGCAAGGTTGTTGCGATAGTCTGGCAGCATTTCGTATGTCGGTAGTGATAACTAGATCGTTCAGGGGAAATGAGCTCTAACTAGAAGTAAAAGTATGAACCGATAATTGTTGCAGATTTGTTTATTTTTCAGTAACTGGTGAGTGGGTTGGTGAACATGGATGAAGACAAAACTTGATTTACGGTGCACAAATCGTCAGATTCTCAATGTTGTGAGTATATTCCATCAATTGTAATATTATACATTTTTCCAACTGGACAACTCTGAAATTGTGTCATTCCTTGATTTTGTTTATTGAGAACATTTACGAAATATGAACGGTCTCTAATTTTTTTTTGGAAGGGTCTCATATTACCATAAAGGACTTGGCACAGATATAAGGTGGGCATCAATAGAATTTGCTGAAATTTTAGTATGTTAAACCTAAGGGATATTGAATCAATTCTCGCGACTACGATAGCAATTGCAGTAGTTGATGAAGGGTGTAATCGAAACCTTCTATTTCCTATCATGTAATAAGCGATTTTAATATTATAACTTGTAATGCGATTATCAAGATCATAATACAAAATTGATATCTGTGAAGAAGGCCTTCGTGCCACCATATTAAAAATTCCGATCCACCCCCATTTAGGGGTAGTTTGTACTTGTGATTTTTCTAATGACTTTGCTGACCGGATATTCCATTGAAACGCTGAAATGTCGATTGCACAAAACATATTTTTTGTGTCACCATAAAAAATCAAATCAGTCCCCTCATCAGGTTAGTTTATACGCGATTTCTCGAGAAACTTTGTTGACCGAGGGTTTCCAGTGGAAATATTTGATTGAAACAGTTGTATGTACTTTATTACTGCCATATGACAAATGTATATAGAGTTAATAGTATATTGTTTTACGAGTGACGAAAGTAACATTTTTTGAAGCCAGAGAACAGTTTACCAGCCGAGGCTGGTAATGTTCACGAGCTTAAAAAAATGTTTTCGACGAGTGAAACACTATACTTTTTCTACAACTCTGTTTATATCATAATAATATGCTAAAAAAGAACAAAAAACAAATATTTTATTTTAAACTAAAAATAACAGAATTTCTTCAAACATTACTTATGATTTGAATATTGGTTTATTGTTACATTCGAGCAATTATCCAAAATTGTAGGAGTATTACAATCAATATTTTTATGTATTGATGCTCTACGATGCCACATCTGTTATGTTGTTAACTGATGTCACTTCAGATGAAAATGCGCCGTAATCGTATTTTGTATGGATTGTAAAATTTTGGTTTGTATTTTATTTTTGCTGCTAACTGATTGTTCAACATATCCCTCCGCAACGTTACTAGATTTCCAGCCTCCATGCTTTTTTAATTGAAGTAAATTACCTCCTGCATCCACTGATAGCGTTGCGGAAGTTCTACGCAAACAATGCCCACTATATTTTTGGGGATCAGTCAATTTTAAATATTGAGCTATTTGCATTGGAATTTACTGAATTTATTTATTCCCACAACCTGTCTAGTACATTTTCCGTTCTGTTTTTTTTTGTCCATATCTAGTGGACGGAGGTTCGTATATATTTTAGAAATCTCGTAGAAAAACCCAGAAATGTGGAAGGAACGCGGTGCTTTTATTTTTGTATTACGTATTGTAACTGAGAGTATACTGCTGGTATCCTTTACACCAATCACTGTCAAATCTTTCAATTCATGGCAACGAGAAGCCCCCGAAATTCCAAAAACTAAGGCTACCTACAAACGATAATATTATTATCATTACCTTAGTCATTAAGTATTTGGAGTCGGGTGCATTCTTTAAGAAAGTGTGTATCTCATCGGAAGAAAAATGTGTAGACTTTTGACTATTAAAACCATCAGATTTTCGTTTGAAAAAAGAACGTAATTTGGGATATTTACTGATATCGATATTATTTTTAATCGATAAAGTGGTTTTCAACATCGAAAACATAGACCATAGCGTCGATGACTCAATTTTTTTTGACAACCATCCAAAATACGCAAGCAGCACAGTTTCCGAAATAGTATATTATGCAATGAGCACAAAATGATGCCCATTTTGCACGAGTATGAAATTTGCAGCACGAGCCGAAGGCAAGTGCTGTAATTCATACGAGTGCAAAATGGCCATTTTGTTGCGAGTTGCATACTATACTTTTTCTATGACAACATATCGTTCACGTTTAATACATGCATACATTGCAAACACTTTGAAAGAAATGAACTGATGATATTTCATTACTCCGAATTCGCAGCTAATGGGCTTTCTATCAGAATTAAAATATAAATTGAAGAAATATGTAATTATTTTCTTCATTGCTATTTCTAATAGGTACACAGAAATAGAAGCCTATAAATGTATGTATGTATCTAATTGAAGTTGAATGT